>CM044903.1:7150470-7310653 GCA_024500145.1 Gentiana dahurica var. dahurica
AATTAATCGTGAATTTTATTTCGATTAAATCATTTAACTAATTAAATGTTAATTAGTTAATTGATTGGATAAAATTATTTAATAGATTAAATGTTAATTGATTAATTAAGACGCAAGTAGTTAAATTTTAATTTTATCTTTTTCATAAGATTTTATTGTATGGATTAGATATAGTAGATATAATATGATTATATGGACCCCGATTGATCATGGACTCGACCGATAGGATAGATGTGAATGATTTAATTTTTCTGTTGGTTTAAAAAAAATTGTCCTAGGCCGTTATGAAGAACGTGACCTAGTTTATTTTCTGCAATTATCTCATTCCCGTTGGCTCCCCCCGTGTGCGGCGGGTTGTATTTATTTTATTAGATAGAATTAAATGTAACAAGAATGGAGCAGAAGATGGAGACCAAAGAAAGACGAAAATGAAGATCCCATTGGAGAATGGAGCATTAAAGATCCTATTGGCGGTTGCAGCTACCCTTAGATTGTGACCCGCGGTTTCGTCAGTTTGTATTCGAAACCGCACCTAGGAAAAGTCCATGATCATACCGGTTACTTTACGCATTTATTTATTTTGTGCTTGTATTTATTTTATATGATACGATAGATGCATGACTAGGCACGATCTAGATAAATGTGTAGGATGTATGTCTATAGAGATAGATATATTTGATGAGACCGTAATTAAAATTAATTAAGTGAATTAATTTACGTAAATACTTCCACAACAAAAATCAAGTCGAAAAATTGTCTCCCAATATTATAGCGATGGTGAAGAGCCTTTGTTCGGATCCAACTGATCGGCCCTCGTCGGGAGTTGACCTACCACGGGTATATCGTCGTTATTGAGATATGATCGTATGAGATCTCGCGAATATTGGGTTATGACTTGACTAGAGTATTGCGGTGATTGGCCCTCGTCAGGACCGTTTTATTCTAGAGGCAAGGGGTTGACTACCACATAAAGATGTGAATTGTCAAAGAGTTGACTAGTCAACCACCAAGAGTCACATAGAGATGTGATTGGTAAGAGTTACATACCTTTCGAATTATTCCGGTTGATCGGCCCTCGTCGGGAATCGGGGTAACCAGATGGGATCTTGGCCACTAAAGAATTTTGAAAGATTCTTGAAAGTCAATTGGGAGTAGTTGACTAGTGGGAGCAAAATCATAAATCAAAAGACCATTTTTGATTTTGCGTGTATAAACAACAACACTCTTTTATTTTCATTTTATGTTGTAGTTTTAGCAAACTTTATATTTATGTTTTATTCTCGATTAGTAAAACCAAATTATGACTGTTAATTTTGAGAAACGTTCTCAAATATGGTTGAGTAATTTTAATCCTTTTAAAATAAGCAATGGCATGAGCCATCCCGTTATAGTAGTTAGAGACAAGGAGATTACATAATTGATGCAGTGCTCCGAGACTTTAATTATTATTGAAAGCGGAAGCTCATGATATGATTAAATCATTTGAAATAAGTTTCAACGAATTAGTCATATATTAGATACGATCCAAGATGATCATTCAGTCATACGATGACAATTAATTCAAACGTTGGATAAGAATGACCACATCGAATTTTGGAACGGTTGTTTTCAAAATTGTAAGTATCGACTTATTTCTATCATTGCTTAAAGGTTAATTAAATAGTCAATGTTTTGAATACGATTCAAAAGGATAAATAAACTATTTAATAAACTTTAGATTTTCTTTATGAAAGGAAATCAAAGACATAGCTCTTGTGATCTTTCTTAAGTCTTATGAAGACTACAATAAGAAACATTTTCAAGTGCTTAAAGGATTAAAAAGGGAAGTTAGGGCATGTGCTTAAATAGAGAACTTATTAAAGTTTCTATTCTAGGCAAATGATTTGAGATAAATCTATCTAAGTTCAAAGTCAACTCTAAGATATATGATATCTTACGAGTGTGATTAAATTAGAAAGATTAAATACAGATATGGAAGGTGAAGCAAATGTTGTAATACTTACCATATTCTGGATCTAGTAAACTGATAAGGGAACTAAATAAATGTTATTATGTTCCGGTTCTTATGAAGAACACACTTCCAGTTATCTGTTAGGATTTAGTAGACATATTCAATTGTAAAGAATAAATGTTATTCCGATAAATTTGGAAGGTCACTGAATCTAACATACTAGATTGTTATCACTATATAGTTGATATATGTGATGATCTCAACTAAATATTTGTATGGCTGTTATCCTTGATATTTGTAGTTGTTCTAGATGTCGATTCTCTGGAAGAGAAGCGTGTAACTAAACGTCATTCTGATGATGTTGAACCATATGATTATGAATCATGTGGGTGATACGCATCTTATCTAAAGATGACCAGTATACCCTTTTAAGAAAAGGTTGCAAAATCTAGAAAAATTGTCTAAATCCTGAACATACCGATGTTTGTTGGCTTGTGACAATTAATGCCACAAATAATTGTTTATTAATCTCTACGTCTATTTTTAGAAATAGTCAAGTGTACTCAGTGAAGTGCATAATTCGGAAAGCCCAAAAAGTTCGAGCTAGTACGAATATGAGATTGATGAGCTACTTAGGAATTAATCTTCAATTGGATTGAAGTAATTAATACCTGAAGGGTGTTTCAGAAGTCGTCTGAAAAGGAATAAGATTCTCCCTTGAAGGATACCATCTTTGGGATACTCAATTAGATTGTGTTCCCAAAATGGAAACAACACTTTATATGATAAAGGTGTGACGCAAGCCATGCGAAGTATCCCTTACCCGTTTTGGGATAGTGCCCTCATACTTAACCAAGTTCCAAAGAATAAAGGTTGAATAAATTCCATATTAGATATGGAGGAGGATAATGTCGAATCTATCTTAACCGATGATTTGAAGTTGTCATAGGCAAAGTCAGAAAGGCTTGGAGCCTAGTATGACATATGCAACTTTGTGGAATATCTTAGCAAGTACGCTTGATATTATTTACTTGTCCGCGGAGCAAAATGTTTGTCTCCAAACATGCTGTCTTCTAAAGGAAGTGTTTCTTCCAAAAGAAACAGTGGGAGTGAATCAGATCTCAAAAGAGTTTGAGAACCACAAAGATACATTCAACCATTGGAACATGAGCAGACGCCACATAGCGATGAGGTGTAGATCACTGCTCAGTGCACACAAAAGTTCTGTAAGTCTGTGGATAACCTCAAGCCTGAAAAGGCTGTTGGTATGTTCATCTTGAAGAATGAATATCTCACGACTTATGAAAGAATGTTTGAGAGGCAAGATTGAGAGATATGGCTAGGAGCCATAAAATCTGAATTAGATTCCATTAGTGACAACCAGGTTGTGAACCTAGTCTGTCTTACCTAAAGGGAATATCCCTGAAAGGCTGACATGGATAGTAATATGATTACCATCAGGCTATAGTGACGGCTGAGGGGTACGGGGTGTAAACCTTGTAATTACCTTTATGCTGCCAGCTGAGCCAAGTTCTATTCAGATGATGCTTGTTATAACTTCGTATCATGGCTATATGATAGTGTGTGCTCCGAAAAAATGAAGTCGGCAGGGCCCCCAGGCAAGCTTGACCCAACTTGGAGGGTCCCTACAAAGTGGTCAAGGTGCACGGCAAGGGTGCCTATCAGTTGGCCGATTCTGGCGGAAAGACCATTCCTAGAAGCTGGCATGCCAACAACTTGCGGAAGTTCTATCCCTAAAACTGACTTTGTGAACAATTTATGTTCAGCTATTATTACAATATGAGTTCTTATTTTACGATTATGCTATTATGAATAAAACGTTGTTTTCTTGTCATCACTTTAAAAATCGGTGCAACATTTTATTAACAGTGAAGCTATGTTCCACGCGAAGAGTCAGCACTAGCCTGGCCTTGCTTGCCGTTCATTTAAACGAGAAGTCAGCACTAGCCTGGCCCCGCTCATCAATACTTTCATGTGAGAATTCAGTCCGACCTGGCCCTGCTCGCAAGAAACCGAATCAATATGGTCATACTCGTGGTGACTTAAACTCAAAATACAGTACAAGTATGCCATCCCTCATCATGACATACTAGGGGGCAACAATAATGATCACACAAACCAACGAATTTGAGACCCCTTTAAGGTCATCTCTCATTAGGACCGGGCATCGTGTTGTATCTAAAATCATGCTATTCTTCTAATACGCTCTTTCTGGGTGATCAACAGAGGGGACCTCCGAAGTGGTTTACGCCTATTGCAGGTCTAATAATCAAATTACACTCCATTTGAGGACCTTCGAGCTCCATTCAAGGAGTCTTAGTCTGACGAGTTAGGCTTTGGTGGTTTAGTCTCTTCTAGCAGCTAGACAAGTCAACAAGTCAAGTTGACTAAGCTAAAAATCTAGTTTTGGGGCTCTCACGTGTGATTCTACCTTCAAGACACTTTTCCGACGTTTCTCAATGCTGACATTGACCTGAAGATTGCTTAGAAGTCTAAACACAAAATACAAAGTTACAGGAAAAACTGATTTCATTAAACGTAAGTACAGTGATAAATTACACAATCTACATTGACGGGCATAAAAAAGCCCGACCGTATTAAGAATCAGGAGTCAAACGCGAAGGTTTGCTCGCCATAGAAGGCCGGCCTTGTTCGCCGGTCATAGGGTACTTTGCCTCAAGGTCCACCCTGTTGAAATAGTGTCCTAAACCCAATCGGGTTGGACCGGATCCGACCGGGTCGGATCGTTTATACTATTTCTTTATGTTTATACATATATATATTAAATGGCTTTTATGTTGTCATATATCTGTTCTTTTAAAGAACCAATTATGAATTGTTATATGATAACGTCCTTAGTATTAAACTGTGATAGAGAAACCATGATAGGCGATTATGGTTGATGAGATCTCTAATCACCTTAATAAGTTTGATACTTAAATGTCTCTAGGCTGATGTACTATTAAACAGGGCATTGATAGTATAAACAGACTAGCACGTATTGGATGTCTTTTGTCTTTAAGGGCAGGGATAGATCTCGTCTATCGAAGTGTAGAGACACTTGGACTGTACGTGGACGTGTATTAGAGAATGCGTACGTTAGACTGACCCACTTACACGTATAAGTGTCACACTATGTGGCGGTTGTGTAATTATCCTTAAGACCGAGTCTTCATGGCATCACGGTGTGGATTGTCATGCTTTGACACTATTGAGGTTTCCCCTAGCCACGGGCGATCATGCGGTAGTGATTGGGTATGATATTGAAGCATGCGGAGTATACATGATTGGTCGTCCGGGAATCGCGTATCCTATGATTGGGATCGAATATCCGAAATGGCCTTCTTATATGGAATGTCTTACTCTCGTGAATCTTTGCAAAGTGGGAGTAAATGAGTTACTTCGAGAGAGCATGATATCCAGATTATAAGATACGGTCGTTGATGTTTTGACACTCGACTAACGACCGTATGGATATTATTACAGCGATAGGATTGTAAGTTACACGGTAACTGTTTCACATGAAAGGTAGTAGTCATTGCATTTGACTCTTCCGATGATTGGGGGTCACGGTGTGTTGCTAGACGCTATCCCGTGATCGTTAGGCATGAAGGGCATTTTCGTAATTTGCACTTTGTGTCTACGGCCAACATATTCGGAAGCCTATCGGGTCACACACATAAGAACATCTAGCCGGATTAAAATGTGGTTATAGATGATAACCAAATAAGGAAAGTTTATCTCGAGACTATAAAGGTTATAGTGGTAAATTAATATTGTGGTATTTATTTATTATGAATAAATTAAATACAAGATATTAATAATATTATATTAATTAAAGAATATTCCGGATGCCAATTTATTGGTATATGGGGCGCAATTTGTGTGTGTATAAGATACACTTGGATTGTGCAATTTAATTAATTGTGTTATCATATATTAATATAAGATATTAATTATTAAATATATATATAGTCACATGCGTGACTTGCACTTGGAATGTGCTTGTGCACATTTGTTTTCAAGATATATATATTAATAGATTTATATGTGTAATATATATATGTGATATATATACATGTGTAAATTGATTTATGGTAATAAAATAAAGATAGTCAATATTGGATATTGACAATATCTTGGGAATATTCAATATAAGATATTGACAATATCCTAGATTTATTTAATATGAGATATTATAATAAATGAGATAAATCAATCAATTATATTTTCCTTATTTTATTGGGAAAAGGTTTTCTTCCTTTCTACTCTATTGGGGCGCCACTTCTACTATAAATAGGAGGTGGGTGTCAAGCTCTTTTGTACATCATAATTCCAAGAACTAATAGTTCTTGTGTAAATAGAGAGCATCCTATAGAGAGTTGGAGAGAGGGGAAAAGGGCCGGTCTAGCAACCGGATTTTTCCAATAGCAATCCATGATGGGATTCCGGCGGGCTGTTCGTGTGGACTAGCGGTAGAGGCCGAACACTTGGGCGGCTCTATGCAGAACTACTCTCCTTAGACGGTCAAAGCGTCGATCTTATAGATCAACCAAGGTAACCACCGTCTATTACTTATTTGTTTATTGCTTAAACGAAGTCGATCTTGGGTAAAAGGAAATCAAATTTTTGAATTCCGCTGCGTTCCCGCGTAGATTTCCTAACAGTGGTATCAGAGAGAGCTTCGAGCTTAAGCAATAAGCATGTTATTATGCGTAGTTAATTTTATCGTTTAAATCACGTAATTAAAAGATGAAAGATTTTTGATTTGCAAAATTGATACATGAAAAAAAAAAAAAAGGGGATCGGGTGGTGCTCGGCCGACTGGCGGCGGCACCACCACCGGCGGCGGCTGGGCGGCGGCGGCGGCAGCAGGGCAACCTGCCGCCGGCAGTCGGTTGACCGGTCAATGCTGGCGGATCTCCAAATTTTTGTTTTGTGTATTTTGTGATTCAATATGGTTCATAGTTGTGATTAAAATCTCCTTTGTTTAGTTGTGTCATGTGGCTAACCAATGGTTCAAATAGTTTGGCCATTGGGATGCCACATGACATTAAAATGATAATGGCCTTTCCAAACTTTGTTTGGAATAGACCTAGGCCCTTTCCAAATATTTGATTTGGGAAAAGGCCTAGGCCTAGGCCACTTCCAAAATTTTGATTTTGGAAAGTGGCCAGGCCTAAACCAAAATTATTTGGCCTTTCCAAATATTTGATTTGGAATAGGCCTAGGCCCCTTTCAAATATTTGATTTGTAAAAGGCCTAGGCCTAGGTCACTTCCAAAATTTTGATTTTGGAAAGTGGCCAGACCTAAGCCAAATTTGGTTTAGGAAACCAAAGGCATCCCTTTTGATTACGAATCAAAAGGAAAGAAACAAAAGAGAAATAATTTTAATTTTGATTTATTTTGGAATAGTTCTAATTAATTAAAATTAAAATTAAAATCGGTTTAAAATTAATCGTTAATTTTATTTTGATTAAAATCATTTAATTAATTAAATGTTAATTAGTTAATTGATTGGATAAAATTATTTAATAGATTAAATGTTAATTGATTAATTAAGACGCAAGTAGTTAAATTTTAATTTTATCTTTTTCATAAGATTTTATTGTATGGATTAGATATAGTAGATATAATATGATTATATGGACCCCGATTGATCATGGACTCGACCGATAGGATAGATGTGAATGATTTAATTTTCTGTTGGTTTAAAAATTGTCCTAGGCCGTTATGAAGAGCGTGACCTAGTTTATTTTCTGCATTCATCCCATTCCGTTAGCTCCCCGTGTGCGGCGGGTGTATTTATTTTATTAGATAGAATTAAATGTAACAAGAATGGAGCAGAAGATGGAGACCAAAGAAAGACGAAAATAAAGATCCCATTGGAGAATGGAGCATTAAAGATCCTATTGGCGGTTGCAGCTACCCTTAGAATGTGACCCGCGGTTTCGTCAGTTTGTATTCGAAACCGCACCTAGGAAAAGTCCATGATCATACCGGTTACTTTTCGCATTTATTTATTTTGTGCTTGTATTTATTTTATATGATACGATAGATGCATGACTAGGCACGATCTAGATAAATGTGTAGGATGTATGTCTATAGAGATAGATATATTTGATGAGACCGTAATTAAAATTAATTAAGTGAATTAATTTACGTAAATACTTCCACAACAAAAATCAAGTCGAAAAATTGTCTCCCAATATTATAGCGACGGTGAAGAGCCTTTGTTCGGATCCAACTGATCGACCACCGCCGGGAGTTGACCTACCACGGGTATATCGTCGTTATTGAGATATGATCGTATGAGATCTCGTGAATATTGGGTTATGACTTGACTAGAGTATTGCGGTGATTGGCCCTCGTCAGGACCGTTTTATTCTAGAGGCAAGGGGTTGACTACCACATAAAGATGTGAATTGTCAAAGAGTTGACTAGTCAACCACCAAGAGTCACATAGAGATGTGATTGGTAAGAGTTACATACCTTTCGAATTATTCCGGTTGATCGGCCCTCGTCGGGAATCGGGGTAACTAGATGGGATCTTGGCCACTAAAGAATTTTTGAAAGATTCTTGAAAGTCAATTGGGAGTAGTTGACTAGTGGGAGCAAAATCATAAATCAAAAGACCATTTTTGATTTTGCGTGTATAAACAACAACACTCTTTTATTTTCATTTTATGTTGTAGTTTTAGCAAACTTTATATTTATGTTTTATTCTCGATTAGTAAAACCAAATTATGACTGTTAATTTTGAGAAACGTTCTCAAATATGGTTGAGTAATTTTAATCCTTTCAAAATAAGCAATGGCATGAGCAATCCCGTTATAGTAGTTAGAGACAAGGAGATTACATAATTGATGCAGTGCTCCGAGACTTTAATTATTAATGAAAGCGGAAGCTCATGATATGATTAAATCCTTTGAAATAAGTTTCAACGAATTAGTCATATATTGGATACGATCCAAGATGATCATTCAGTCATACGATGACAATTAATTCAAACGTTGGATAAGAATGACCACATCGAATTTTGGAAAGGTTGTTTTCAAAATTGTAAGATTTAAGTATCGACTTAATTCTATCATTGCTTAAAGGTTAATTAAATAGTCAATGTTTTGAATACGATTCAAAAGGTTAAATAAACTATTTAATAAACTTTAGATTTTCTTTATGAAAGGAAATCAAAGACATAGCTCTTGTGATCTTTCTTAAGTCTTATGAAGACTACAATAAGAAACATTTTCAAGTGCTTAAAGGATTAAAAAGGGAAGTTAGGGCATGTGCTAAATAGAGAACTTATTAAAGTTTCTATTCTAGGCAAATGATTTGAGATAAATCTATCTAAGTTCAAAGTCAACTCTAAGATATATGATATCTTACGAGTGTGATTAAATTAGAAAGATTAAATACAGATATGGAAGGTGAAGCAAATGTTGTAATACTTACCATATTCTGGATCTAGTAAACTGATAAGGGAACTAAATAAATGTTATTATGTTCCGGTTCTTATGAAGAACATACTTTCAGTTATCTGTTAGGATTTAGTAGACATATTCAATTATAAAGAATAAATGTTATTCCGATAAAGTTGGAAGGTCACTGAATCTAACATACTAAATTGATATCACTATATAGTTGATATATGTGATGAGATCTCAACTAAATATTTGTATGGCTGTTATCCTTAATATCTGTGGTTGTTCTAGACATAGTCTCTCTGGAAAGGAAGCGTGTAACTAAACGTCATTCTGATGATGTTGAACCATATGATTATGAATCATGTGGGTGATACGCATCTTATCAAAAGATGACCAGTATACCCTTTTAAGAAAAGGTTGCAAAATCTAGAAAAATTGTCTAAATCCTGAACATACCGATGTTTGTTGGCTTGTGACAATTAATGCCACAAATAATTGTTCGTTAATCTCTATAACTATTTTTAGAAATAGTCAAGTGCGCTCAGTGAAGTGCATAATTCGGAAAGCCCGAAAAGTTCGAGCTAGTACGAATATGAGATTGATGAGCTACTTAGGAATTAATCTTCAATTGGATTGAAGTAATTAATACCTGAAGGGTGTTTCAGAAGTCGTCTGAAAGGAATAAGATTCTCCCTTGAAGGATACCATCTTTGGGATACTCAATTAGATTGTGTTCCCTAAATAGAAACAACACTTTATATGATAAAGGTGTGACGCAAGCCATGCGAAGTATCCCTTACCCGTTTTGGGATAGTGCCCTCATACTTAACCAAGTTCCAAAGAATAAAGGTTGAATAAATTCCATATTAGATATGGAGGAGGATAATGTGAATCTATCTTAACCGATGATTTGAAGTTGTCATAGGCAAAGTCAGAAAGGCTTGGAGCCTAGTATGACATATGCAACTTTGTGGAATATCTTAGCAAGTACGCTTGATATTATTTACTTGTCCGCGGAGCAAAATGTTTGTCTCCAAACATGCTGTCTTCTAAAGGAAGTGTTTCTTCCAAAAGAAACAGTGGGAGTGAATCAGATCTCAAAAGAGTTTGAGAACCACAAAGATACATTCAACCATTGGAACATGAGCAGACGCCGCATAGCGATGAGGTGTATAACACTGCTCAGTGCACACAAAAGTTCTGTAAGTCTGTGGATAACCTCAAGCCTGAAAAGGCTGTTGGTATGTTCATCTTGAAGAATGAATATCTCACGACTTATGAAAGAATGTTTGAGAGGCAAGATTGAGAGATATGGCTAGGAGCCATAAAATCTGAATTAGATTCCATTAGTGACAACCAGGTTGTGAACCTAGTCTGTCTTACCTGAAGGGAATGTCCCTGAAAGGCTGACATGGATAGTAATATGATTACCATAAGGCTATAGTGACGGCTGAAGGGTATGAGGTGTAAACCTTGTAATTGTCTTTATGCTGCTAACTGTGCCCAGTTCTATTCAGACTATGCTTGTTATAACTTCGTATCATGACTATATGATAGTGTTGAAGACGTTGGGCAGACAGCTCGATGTTCATAGACGTTAACATGATATGTAAGCCCACGAGATCCATTTATGGACTCGAACAAGTTTCTCTAGACGATTTCTTTGTTTAATAATCAAAAGAGTTTGATTTAGTCAAAAGAAGGATATGCCCAAGGTGCAATATGGATAGTGGGAGTGTGTTACGATTTTCGAGTAAGGTATTGGATATCTCTCTCGAGAATTGTCACCCCATGTCACAGTCAATTAATGTTTGGTAGTTCAAGATCTTTACGAAAGCACTTGGATTGGCGGTTCTTATTTTGGAAATAAGAATCTATAGCGATAGATTTAACTTCTGTTAGATTATAGTTTACCTATATAGATGTGATGCTAAATGAGTTTAGCATAGATCGCGAAGGAGATATTGCTAGGCGGTGTTCTCAGGATCTATCTATGTTAGGACGTTATTCCTAAAGATAAGGTGAAAGATGATGATAATTATGAAGGTTTCCTTCGCTACTGCGATAGGAACCATCATAAAAGGAATGCCGGATGTTCATAGTTCATGAATAGTCATGAGCAAGTATGAAAGTAAATCTGGTGAATGTCGAGAATATCCTTAAACAAGTTAAGGAAAAGTTCCTAGTTTATTGAAACTTGGAATTAAATAAGCGTAGATATACAGACGTATATCCTGAGTCTTATGAAGGCGAGAGGGAGCTACAGTCTGGGTTTGCAATCACTTTGATTAAGTGATACAGTGAGCTGGAAATGTTCTAGCCTATGGGTCACAGTAAATTCTACAACCAAGCCAAAACACAGTAGTGCCTTAGAGGCGCAGCGGGAGCAGTACATGGATCTAGAAGGTTCATTCATGAACCTTATACGGTTCTTCCACCTTTTCTATATAGTTGATATAGTAAGTGGATTCATTGCTTGAAGCAAGGACCAGGGTCTCGTCGGAGATTCGTGTGTGTGTTGAGGCGGTTCCTTTGACTTGGTCATTTGGAGCGTGATATGAAGATAGTCTGAGTCCCCACGGATAGCGATCCGTTTATGGCTAGGGCTAGTTGCGAGTATTGCATGAGATTCTTGTGTTTCAACTTGGTCTCGTGTGTGCTAGTGATTGGTTTTAGGCCAAGTGGGAGATTGTTGAAATAGTGTCCTAAACCCAATCGGGTTGGACCGGATCCGACCGGGTCGGATCATTTATACTATTCTATATATATTAAATGGCTTTTATGTTGTCATATATATGTTCTTTTAAAGAACCAATTATGAATTGTTATATGATAACGTCCTTAGTATTAAACTGTGATAGAGAAACCATGATAGGCGATTATGGTTGATGAGATCTCTAATCACTTTAATAAGTTTGATACTTAAATGTCTCTAGGCTGATGTACTATTAAACAGGGCATTGATAGTATAAATAGACTAGCACGTATTAGATGTCTTTTGTCTTTAAGGGCGGGGATAGATCTCGTCTATCGAAGTGTAGAGACACTTGGACTGTACGTGGACGTGTATTAGAGAATGCGTACGTTAGACTGACCCACTTACACGGATAAGTGTCACACTATGTGGCGGTTGTGTAATTATCCTTAAGACCGAGTCTTCATGGCATCACGGTGTGGATTGTCATGCTTTGACACTATTGAGGTTTCCCTTAGCCACAGGGCGATCATGCGGTAGTGATTGGGTATGATATTGAAGCATGCGGAGTATACATGATTGGTCGTCCGGGAATCGCGTATCCTATGATTGGGATCGAATATCCGAAATGGCCTTCTTATATGGAATGTCTTACTCTCGTGAATCTTTGCAAAGTGGGAGTAAATGAGTTACTTCGAGAGAGCATGATATCCAGATTATAAGATACGGTCGTTGATGTTTTGACACTCGACTAACGACCGTATGGATATTATTACAATGATAGGATTGTAAGTTACACGGTAACTGTTTCACATGAAAGGTAGTAGTCATTGCATTTGACTCTTCCGATGATTGGGGGTCACGGTGTGTTGCTAGACGCTATCCCGTGATCGTTAGGCATGAAGGGCATTTTCGTAATTTGCACTTTGTGTCTACGGCCAACATATTCGGAAGCCTATCGGGTCACACACATATGAACATCTAGCCGGATTAAAATGTGGTTATAGATGATAACCAAATAAGGAAAGTTTATCTCGAGACTATAAAGGTTATAGTGGTAAATTAATATTGTGGTATTTATTTATTATGAATAAATTAAATACAAGATATTAATAATATTATATTAATTAAAGAATATTCCGGATGCCAATTTATTGGTATATGGGGCGCAATTTGTGTGTGTATAAGATACACTTGGATTGTGCAATTTAATTAATTGTGTTATCATATATTAATATAAGATATTAATTATTAAATATATATATAGTCACATGCGTGACTTGCACTTGGAATGTGCTTGTGCACATTTGTTTTCAAGATATATATATTAATAGATTTATATGTGTAATATATATATGTGATATATACACATGTGTAAATTGATTTATGGTAATAAAATAAAGATAGTCAATATTAGATATTGACAATATCTTGGGAATATTCAATATAAGATATTGACAATATCCTAGATTTATTTAATATGAGATATTATAATAAATGAGATAAATCAATCAAATATATTTTCCTTATTTTATTGGGAAAAGGTTTTCTTCTCCTCCACACTCTATTGGGGCGCCACTTCTACTATAAATAGGAGGTGGGTGTCAAGCTCTTTTGTACATCATAATTCCAAGAACTAATAGTTCTTGTGTAAAATAGAGAGCATCCTATAGAGAGTTGGAGAGAGGGGAAAAAGGCCGGTCTAGCAACCGGATTTTTCCAATAGCAATCCATGATGGGATTCCGGCGGGCTGTTCGTGTGGACTAGCGGTAGAGGCCGAACACTTGGGTGGCTCTATGCAGAACTACTCTCCTTAGACGGTCAAAGCGTCGATCTTATAGATCAACCAAGGTAACCACCGTCTATTACTTATTTGTTTATTGCTTAAACGAAGTCGATCTTGGGTAAAAGGAAATCAAAATATAGAACCGCTTCAAAGATTCAATAAAGAAAGAGGAAGCTTTGTAAGCTCTAACGGCTTGAGTCGAGGCCTCCTGGAGGCAAGCAGGAAAATTACGGACAGTGGCCTCGGAAGCTGAAAGCTCCCCCCGAAGCCTCACAATATGACTGTCCAGCTCGGCTTCCTTCTCTAAGTGTTCATCCATGAACTCTTGAAGACAGACGTCATACTCAGACTTTAAAGCCTCTTTCCTTTCCATTTGTGACTTGAGTTGTTCCTCGAGCTCCTTTATTCGGTTGTCCTTAGACTTCAGATCAGAAATCCTCTTCTCTCATTCGGAGGACGAGCATGCAAGTTGGAAAAATACCTCATGACCCACAATCGATCCCAGCAAACGCCATACACGATCAAAACCCTTGAATAAGGAGGAAGGTCAATGATACAAGGAAAGGAAACTTACATATCTCATGGCCTCGAAGCGCGCTTCAATCAGATGCATGTCAGACATTTAGGAGATGTCCTGCACGGGGTCATCCAAAGAGGGTGGGGTATGGGGGACGACCTCAGTCTCTCCATCCTCATGGCGAACCTCGGATGATCTCTCGTCGGGGTTCTCCGAGCCCGACTCCGCTTCAGTCCTGCTCACCAGTCGTTCTTCCGCGTTAGAGTCTTGTTCGGTAAAAACTAGTTTTATAATTTATAAACCGAAACACCCCAAGTATAAGGATCGTAGTATAGGGTGTTTACGGGTCGTCCTAAGGGAGTGGAATGTTTATCGGATTCGAATATAAATCTATATCAATTATGTCACAATTATCTATCTAAACTAAAGCTGAAACTAACTAAAACCTGAACCTAAGAATTGAAACTAAAACATGAATAAAAAAAACAAGCAGAAAATAATAAGAAAACAGCAATACGGACGAGCGTTCACTAAAGTGAACGAGCGTCTGGAAACGAAATCTAATGGACGAGCGTCTGCTATTGCGGACGAGCGTCTGATTATGAACTGAAGCAGAAAAGTGCAGGAAAACAGCAGGAAACTAGGGTTTATATAACTAGAACTTAAACTAAACTTAATCTAAACGATTCGATTAATAAACAATTAAAGGAAAACACAGCAAGGCGACTAGGTTCCACCTATCAACCAACAATCCCAACTAGATGGTGATTAAAAAGACATAGTTTTTAGTAGTGATTTATTCACGAATTCAATTAAATATCTTCAATCAAATTCTAGGGTTTCGTTTATCTTTTCAAATAAACTAAACATGCAATCAACACGAAATCACGAGATTGTTTCCAAACTCTTACTCAACTAAACATGCCTAATCTCTTATAACATGATTAGATGCATCACTTAAACGAAAGAGAACTCAAATAAACAGACTTTCGTAAATTTATTCAAGCATAAAGATAGATAAATAGATCGTTTCATAGAATTGATAATTCAACAAAACATGGCAATGTAAAACAGCGTTAAAAAGTGATGAAAAACTAGATCTTAAACTCACTAAACATCCAGTATCGAACTCTCTAGTTGGTTTTGTTGTTGATAGGCTTCCTCCGTCGACTCACTGCAAGGCTTTTAGCCAACAATCATGTTGAAGATGATTGTTGGGTTGGAGAAACTCATCTCTATGGAATTAGGGTTTTGGCCGCAGCTTTTTGGTGTAAAATTGCGATCTCAATTATGTGGTATCCATTAGGGTTAAGAGGCTGCTGCTATATATAGAGTTTTGAGTCGGTTATGACTAAGTCGGCAACGGACGCTCGTCTGGTCTCGTGGACGCCCGTCCAGAATGCCTGGACGCTGAGTAAACGCTCGTTCATCCTCCGTCTGAACTCTCTGAATGTAAAATACGATTCTGGACGCTGCATGGACGCCAGTTCACTTCTGGACGCTCGTTCAAGATCAGTAGACGCCCGTTTGAACTGCTGAGGATCGGATCTCTTCATCTTTATCCAATTTCGTCAAGCCAATTCCAACTCTATCTCTTATAATCCGACTTGAGCTTCATTTATCCTCATTATATGCACGAAAATTAACTCCTACATGATAAATAAACAATGCAAAAATGTAATAAAACTCAACTAATAATAATTCCATTAAATCAACACTTAAAACATCAATTTTGCATACAACCCTCTTAAAATCATCTTTATTAAATAATTACACTTAAACCCTTAATAATCATGTAAATTATGCAAATGTGGGGAAAATAATAATGAAATAAACCCTTAATAATCATATAAATATGGCCTTAACACGTCTTCTGATCTAAGGCGAGAGGATCTTCGTATAATGGGTGTTCTAGCTCTTTCTCATCCTCCTCCATGTCCACCACTATAATAGGAGTTTCCAGGTCATCATCATCTAGCTCGGACACTAGGCGAGCTCTGTGGGATCTGAGAGCGGACCCCATGATTCGGGTCGCCTGGTCCCGACCAACATGCTCTCCGGTCATGAACATTCTCTCAATTCGATGTTCCACCCCCTCCAGAGGGCCGGGGGCTTGGAGACCGGTCAGGATCCTTACTACAAGAAATGGGAAAACACGTTACCAACACCAATGCAAAGGTTTTACGAGAAAGCAGCGGTACTTACCCACATCACGGCTGTCATTGTCCAGTGAAAGGTAAGGATCGGGACCAGCCTCGGCCAGATGAGCTGCAGCGATCAGCTCGGAAGGCAGTTCATGCGGCCTCAGAACGATACCCGCGTTCTGGATATCATCCACTTGAGCAGAGTTCGGAAGGTCCGGACACTCATCCTTTTGTAAGGAACTCATTTTCCAACGTCCTAGCCTGGAGTCCCCACCATCTCGAACGAAGAAGAAGCGCCCTCACCATGAACTATACTTAGGGCCTTCAAGCATCATTTACTTTAATCCCGACCGACGGGAGAAGTGATACCATCCTTTCAACCGCGGGCTCTGCGCTATGCGATGAAAGGTTCGGAATAGACCCACCGAGAACCGTACCCCGACTGCACGCCACAATACAACAAAACCTATCATTGTTCTAACTCTAGAAGGAAGTATCTGATCCAACCTAAACCATAGTGTCGTAATACAGACACAAAAGCAGGGCACAGCGGTAACCTCAGGCCCGCCTTCATCTGAGCTTCATAAATAGAAAAGTACCCGTCTGGAGGATGTGATGCGAACGGACAGGGATCCGCATGGAGCAGAGGAACAAATTTTTCCGGCTTTACCCCGTACTCACGGCATATATACTCCATGCTGCTCTGAGTCAATACTGAAACCATACCATGACTCCTTGATGATAGACCGGAAGAAGAAACAGTAGAAATCGTTTGAGGAGGAGCCCAAGGGATTTCTTCAAAAATCACAGGTCTGGTCCAGGACTCCCTGATGAATGCTTCAGTCCTAGGGGTAAGCGGTTCTTCTCCCCGGTTCCTCTAGGACGGCCCATATCTAGGGCCGACCTCTGAGCGATATGGGTACCGACACTATCCTGACCTTTGCAGGTCGGCCAATACTTGTGTGCAATCTTGCCCGCATCCGACCTATAAGGTCGGTCTGAGTCTGCCGCGGACCGAACCCTTTACACACGTTATGAATCAGATAATTATGGAAGGAATCCTGTGTCATAAAGGCTTCAATCTTACATCCAATCTTTACCTCATAAATACGAATATTTGAATATCACGATAATCTCCTGAATTTTAGGAGATTAACAAAATTTAATCCTTTTCCTTAGGGAACACGTCAATCAGTGTCCATCTTAAACACGCCACACGTTAACTCTAGGGCACAAGCCCTTCTATATAAACGATCCCTAAGGAACTACGGAGACTTGATTCCAATCCCCGTATTGGATACGTAGGCAGCTTGATCACTATCAAATGCAGTCTAAAACATCTCACAACCACCCTCATCCCTTCATCGTTATTGTGTTGCTCTGGAAACTTTGAGGGATTATCACTAAGAAAAAGAACCTTAGGTTTGAGACAGACGAGTTTTTGGATCGTCACACGAATTAAAAATCCATAAAGAAAAAGGGTATTGTTTTTTTTAGAGAATAAAAAAATGGTATGGTGATGATATCATAGTCGATCTACTCGGGAACCACACTTCGTGTAAATTATAACTTTACAGAGGTCGAAATCTGTTTCAAACTCGGCTCTAATAAGTTGAATTTCGATATGGTGCCTCAATGGTAGATTTATTATGGTTCTATTGACAATATCCAAAGAAAAATTATCCTTCTAGATTATACATATTGTTAGGAATTTAATAGTTTTGATGATGGACATTCCAGCTATTGTAGATGCAAGCAAAAAGATGTCTAGAATTTAATGTATATGATTTCAATAGAGTCTGATATAGTATAGTTTAATTAGACAAGAACTGTAATAGTCATTTGATAGGTTTTTAACAGACTAGGTCAGTCAAGATTCGTCTAATATTCAGTAGTGACTGAAGACCAGAGCTAAATTGAAGACTGAGGGGTCAAACTCAGTATTGCTGTTTGAAGACTGAGCTAATGGCTGCTAAGGCTGAAATTTAACTGAGATGGATTTGTTTTTCAGCAGATGGTGCATCAGAAAAAGAAGGAAAAAAGTTGGATGCAAAACCAAACACAGTCAAGTCAGGAAGATTTCTTAGTAAAAAAACATTTGGGCTTCTTGTTCAACCTCTGTTGAATGCAAAATGTTAATGAAGTCAAGTTAAATCATTTCAAGATAACTGACGATGCTGGATACTGTCAATGTGAAAATACGGGCCAATTTAATCTAGGGACAATGATCCAGATCCAAAAGCTTATAAAAAATATAAAACGGGGGGTGTTTGTGAATGATCAGATTGAGCCTGTGAACGTTCTTCTCAAGTTGCCTACGTACCCTGGGATTTTTCAGGAATCAAGTCTGCCTTAGTTCTAAGGAACATTTATGTAGGGAACACTTATGCCCTAGGTTATAATTGTGTCGTGTCCTTCAAGGACTCTCACTTGTAACCATTATGGATTTGTACGTGTTAATCTCTATGATTTTAGGAGGTAATTATGACAATTTAAATAAGGTCACAGAATCAGAGTCTTTATGATGATGGATTCTTTCCATGGTTATCACTTATATTATCCATGTGGGGTGAAGCCATGGTTAGCTCTATCCGACCTGCGGAGAGCTTCAGACGACGATGTGGTCCGAGCTGCGCTGCCCTGACTTCACTACGCCCTGACCGACCTGCGGTAGGCTAGGAAGTGTGTTAGGCAGATTGGACCGACTTCCCTCCTGGATAAAGATCTTACAATTGAGTATTAACTAGGGTTCCTGACCCTTAATTGCTCATCTTATCTTTCCTCATTTATTACTTATCCATTTACGGGATGACACATGGCCGAGGCTGATCTGATCTCCGTCATAAGACCCCAGATCTGACTGATCTCCTGGTCAGGTCTGATCTGTTGAGGTAAAAATCGGTCCTCATCCTTTAGATTTCAGAGCCCTTGGGAGCCCCTAGCTCTGACGTGTGGCAGTGTTAACATTATAACGCTATTACAGTTGTCCCAAGAATCGAGGTGTTTAGACCCCACGTCTTTTAGGGATAATTTTTGAGGTAGGGTTTATAACCCTTGTCATATCAACCGTCTTCACCATCGTTGCCTTTAAATCAAGACTTGTGCTGCTGTACCGACTCCTCTTCACCTTCTTCCACAATCTTTGATTTATTAAGCTTCTTATTTTCTTCTCTTTTCTTGTGCCTTTATTCAACACACCCATAGGTGATCATTCGTCTTTACTGATTCGAACCTTAAAACTCTTAAGACTTTGAAAGACCCGATGGCCATCCCTAGAATAAAATCCGTTCTGAAATAGGAAAAGTTACTTAAGATTTGTAGCAAGTACGGGGTAGATTTATACACCTACAGCCCCCAGATCCCCTCAATTTTTAATCCTTACTCATTCCCGCCGCCGGAGGGGTACTGTGCTACATATGAAGATCAATTTGACGGGAGTCTCCGACTTATTAATCCTTACTCATTCCCCTCAATTATTAATCATTACCTGGCCGTGCTCGAACACTATGGCCTTGGCACTGCCCAAATAGCTCTTAATGGTGTAAGGAGCATAGTAGGATTTGCTATAATTTGCTGAGTGGTGAGAGTGAAGTTTACGGTGAACCTCTTTAGGTCTTTCTATCAAGTTAAATCAGTCAAGGACAATCCCGGATTTTATTATTTCCCCAACGATCTGGGAAGGGGAAAGAAATCCGTTTCCTAGCAGATGGGCCGTCCTCACACAAAGAGTGGAAGGCCAATTTTTTCTTTGTGAGGCATGAGAGTGCATCTATGTTGCGTCGGTGGAATGCGGGTGAATAGCCTAAGGATAACCTTCCTAAGAGTACTAATGCCGAAGCGCTGCAGATGATCCGGAGTTCTAGGGTTTTCTTGAGATATGTCCGACTTCCTGCGTAGCTCATTCAGGCTGCTTGGTTGGCAGAGCCTGGACCACAACCATATGTCGCTCTTGATCCCTTGGCTCAAAGAGCTCGTAGGGTTTTTTATTTTCCATGTCCTTTTATTTTGCTTGAATTTTCCAGTTCTGTACCTAACACTTGCCTTCTATTGTATCTTTTGCAGTGAATGTGTTTCCTCACCTTCTGAGCGTTGCTAGTGAGGAAGGTACAGAGCAAAAAAGTAAGCAGAGTGTCTCTGTTGAGGGAACTCATACCAAAGATCCGGCTGGGGCCTCTGCTGTCCAAACTGTGGGTTCTCCTATGGACCCTGCTTCTGTCCAGCTACTGTCCGAGCAAGAGGACAAAGCAATCCTGCAAGATCTGGTTCTGGAGGGAGTTCGTGTTAGGAAATCTACGCGGGAACGCAGCGGAATTCAAAATTTTGATTTCCTTTTACCCAAGATCGACTTCGTTTAAGCAACAAGCATAAAAGAAGTAGACAAAAGAATACCTTGGTTGATCCAATTGGATCGACGCTTTGTCTACGGCAGTAGTTTCCGCATGAAGCCGCCCAAGCGTTCGGCCTCTACCGGTGATCCACACGAACACCTCGCCGGAATCCCATCATCGATTGCTACCAGAAAAACACGGCTGCTAGACCGACTTTTTTCTCTCTCTCACAAATCTCTCTCTAGGAAGCTCTTTATTTTTCACAAGAACTATTAGCTCTTGGAATTATGTTGTACAAATGAGTTAGCCAAGCCCTCCTATTTATAGGATGACCTGCGCCCCTATGTGATCCCAATCTGATTGGGAGAAGCTTCCTAGTAGATTGGGGAGAAAGAAAGCATTTTCCTAATAAAATAAGGAAAATATCTTTTATTCCATTATCTCACTTAATTTAATATCCTATATTAAATATTTCCAAGATATCGTCAATATCTTATATTGACTATATTTATCTTGTTATCATAAATCTATTTTTTCAAAATCAATTAATATCTAATATTAATATTATGATAATCTTATTAATTAAATTGCACAATTCAAATGTATCCAATACACTTAAATATGGCGTGAATATGGCGTCCATTTTACCAATATTTTGGCACCCGGAATAATATTTAATAATATAATACTATGGTTAATTAATTTGCAAAATCCATGTATATCAATATACGCAATAAATATCGACACACATACATTATGTGTATATTTAATTAATCAACATAATTAATTTTTTGTATTATATTTATTCATAATAAATAAATACCACCATATTAATTTACCACTATAACCTTTATAGTACGAGATAAATTCTTTCCTTATTTGGTTATCGCTATAACCGCATTTTAATCCGGCTAGATGTTCTTAAGTGTGTAACCCGATAGGCTTCCGAATATGCTAGCCGTAGACACAAAGTGCAAATTACGAAAATGCCCTTCATACCTAACGATCACGGGATAGCGCCTAGCAACATACCGGGCCCCCCAATCATCGGAAGAGTCAAAGCAATAACTACTAACTTTCATGTGAAACAATTACCGTGTAAATTACAATCCTACCGCAGTAATAATATCCATACGATCGTATCTCGAGTGTCAATACATTAACGATCGTATCTCATAATCTGGATATCATGCTCTCTCGAATAACATATTTACTCCCACTTTGCAAAGATTCATGAGAGCTAGACATTCCTTATAAGAAGGCCATTTTGGATATTCGATCCCAATCATAGGATACGCGATTCCCGGACGAACTAACATGTATACTCCGCATGATTCAGTATCACTCTCAATCACTACCCATGATCGCCACATGGCTAGGGGAAACCTTAATAGTGTCAAAGCATGACAATCCACACCGTGATGCCATGTAGACTCCGGTCCTAAGGATAATTACACAACCGCCAAATAGCGCAACACTTAATGTAAGTGGGTCAGTCTAACGTACACATTCTCTAATACACGTCCACGTACAGTCCAAGTGTCTCTACACTTCGATAGACGAGATCTATCCCTGCCCTTAAAGACACAGAAGACATCTAATACGTGCTAGCATGTTCATACTATCAATACCCTGTTTAATAGTACATCAGCTGATATATGAAAACTTTATAACTAAAATTTATAAACATTTTATACATATTATCATTAATTTTATCTAAATATCTTAATAAGTATTAATATAACTTAAAAAAATCTAATAGTTACAAATAAATGTTGTAGTATAAATTATAACTTTTGTTATCAGATTTACCTGTGGTTTTGTTGTTTTTGAATTATGCAGGTATTATATGATACAAAGTAGAAGAATCGGAATCGAAAAATATAAAAATCGATCAAGTGGCTGATATTTGTCAAAACCGGCGTAGGCCGGAAGAAGCCGGTTCACGCCGGATTATGTGATGATTAAATCATGTTACTCCACATGCGTCGACAAAGAAGTACTCAAGTTCGGTTAATCCGGCGCACGCCGGATCAGTCTCGGCGCATGCCGGATCAGTCTCGGCGCACGCCGGATCAATCTCGGCGCACGCCGGATCAGAAAACTCAACCTATAAATAGCCTCATTTATGAAGAAAAAAAAACTGTACCAATATATATATCTCTATCTATATATATATTATCTTATCTACTCTCTGTAAATATTATTTCAGTAGGCATTACGCCATAAAAAGTAGTATTAGTATCGTTGTAATATTTAGAGTAATTATCGAAGATTGTTGAATTCATAGCTGTTGTTACATTCAGAGGAAAAAGCCCACTTCAACAACTGTAATCGGTAATATTCTAATGTTATTATGTTTGTTGTTTATATAAGTATCTTTATGTTAATATTAATAATGATTATATGCTAATTATACAACTAGCCAAGACATGTAATTGAGCTATGTTGATCTTTTAGAGAAATGGATGATGACTATGTTAAAATTTGATTAAAAATTGAATATGATGAATCTTTTTCAACTTGAACTAATTGACAGCCCGTATTGACGTAATTAACCAGTATGGACAGAGACATAACCTAATCATGAACCGACCAGAGACGTTAGGATATGAGAAAAGAGTAGAAAGACTGGAAGGTAAAATTGGCCGTCGACAAACAGAACCCTCTTTCTTATCCAGGGACAGAATATTTATACTCGAGAGATTATCATGTCAAATCATTAGGTTTAATCGAGGTTTTACCAAGGAGGAGGCATAGAACAAATTCGTGCACTCGTATGAGGGGAATTTGTTATAGAGGAGTATACCGTTTCACATAATCAATTACACCTTTAAACATGAAGTTCGATCACATCCATTAAACTAAAAGAGATCATGGTTCAATAATATTGTCTTGGTTAGTTCTTCTTATATATAACTATCTATTTTAGTATTTATTATATTGGTATCTATATATATATATATCTATATATCTAAGTTATTGCACTAATATCATAACCCTATATGGTGAGGATTGCGACTTAGATTGAGATAATAACATCTAATTGGTGTTTAACCACATTTTGAATTATATTTTCATTTCCACGAGGGATACGACCTTGATTCACCAGACTAAACTACAATTTGACCCGGTACACTGCCAGTAAGATTGGACACCCGGTTTAAGCCTATCAAGTTTTTGGCGCCGTTGCCGGGGAAACGACGTTAATTCATTTTGTCTATGGTTACTACTTGCATTAGCTCAAAATTCTTGAGAATAAGTCAACACTTTTCTTAATCTCATTTATTTTTCTTGTTTCTTTGGTACTTACCTCATTGGTAAGTAGCCACGTGTTATTTTTACTGTTTTCATGTTGTTTTCTATTTTGTAGTTGATGACCCGAAGCGGTAAGGCCCTACTCACCCCTTATAAGCCTGATATAAATACTTACGAAAGGCGGTTAAGAGGAGAGAATAGACGTGGTCAAACCAGCCAAGGACATCTTGGAGACAGATCTCCCCAGGAATCATCAACTCGAGGTACGGAAATGGCCAAGGCCGGTGAAGAAACATCACCTGAACAAGGGCTTGCTCATGCCCAATGACATGGACAAAACCTCAATAATCCTAATCCACCATTACAAAATCTTCCTCCACCACCAAATCCCAACAACCAGAATCCCAATAATCGGAATAACCGGAACCGAAACCGGAATAATCATAATAATAACCCACCAAACCCAAGACCTATTTGTGATCAAACTTTGAGAAGGAATGAAACTAACAATCCAATTCGTTTACCCAACGAGGGAGCAAATAACTTTGAAATAAAATCCCATCTTTTTGGTTTGATTGACACAAGAGCTCAATTTCTTGGTGAGGATGACGAAGAACCGCATCATCACCTGTATCTTTTTGAAGAATTGTGTAACACGGCCAAAAGCCAAGGTGCTCATCGTGAATTGACAAGAATGTCAATGTTTCCTTTTTCCCTAAAAGGAAGGGCAAGAGACTGGTTTATGTCGCTCCCACATCATTCGTTGACAAGCTGGCGGGACATTCAAACCGAGTTTCTAAAACAATATTTCACTCCGGGTAGGAATTTGGAGTTGAAGGTCGAAATTGCTAATTTTAGACAAGGATCCGAGGAAACACTTGGAAATGCATGGGAAAGATTTAAAAAACTGTTAAGAGCCTGTCCCGATCATGGTTACTCTCTTGATATGCAAATTCAACTTTTCTGTCGTAAATTAAGAAAGGACTCACGTGCTGATGTTGATCATGCATATGGAGGCTCTTTAATGATGAGTGAAGCACAAGTTGTTTACGATGCTATTGAGAAAATTTCTAAGAATAATCGAATGTGGGAAACCGGTTCTAGCACGAGGAAAGTAGCATTTATAGGTGAATCTACATCAAACTCAGAAGTTTTAGCACACTTGGAAAATCTTAGTAGAAAGTTTGATGGCTTGCACGGAAGCAAGAATTCTAGCTCGGAAGGAAAGTTATCAAATGAATATTCGAATGATGGTATAAGAAACAATGACAATGGAATGGAAGAATCCGAAGGATACTCGAGGGAAGAAGTAAGTTTTTTGCAACAACATAGGAATTTGAATAATGCCTATTCAAACTCATTCAATGCCATTAGAAGATACCATCCTACCTTTCGTTGGTCCGAAAACCCAAGTAACCAAGGACAACCATCCTATCCAACTCAGTACAAAAGCTCGTACAATGCTAATAGTCAAAACCATAGTTACCAGGGAAATTCTTCAAATCAAAACCACCAATCACCACCCAGATCATACCCACAACACACCACTCAAAGTATACCAGTTACTCAAAGCTCAACTCAGCCCGTAGAAGGAGTTGATAAGTGGGAAAATTAATGGAAAATATGATGGGTGTGATGTCTACCCAAGCTCAGAATATGGAAACCATGATGACTTCTATAGGCACAGTCACTAAGGATATGAGTACTTTAAAAACATCCATGAGTGGACATGACACGAGAATGAGAACTATAGAGGCATCTGTACGAAATATGGAAGATCACTTGAGTAGAGAAGGAGAACGAAAGAACAGTAGACCTCCGGGAGGATTACCTAGTAATACTGAAAGGAACCAGAGAGAGGTGAATGTTGTTATTACCCGAAGTGGCAGGATATGTGGAAGTAAAGGAGTAGAAAACTCCGGAAACAATGAAGTAGAAGATGATTTGGATGATAAATTCGAAAAGGACTTGGAACACAAGGACGAACCAGAATTCAGTAAAGAAGTAGAAGAAATCATTAATGATTTCTTAAATCATGATAAAATAGTTGAAACCGAAAGAGAAGAAGAGGAATGGATCAAGGTCCCGAGAATACTGAAAAATCCGAGGGCTAGCGATCTACGGACCTTATTTAATGAACATGTCAGGAAAAATGAAGTTACTGATAGTGCAATCCAAGTGGGGAGTAGCAACACTCAACCAACAGAACAAGTGAAGAAGAATTTGGGACAAATTTCAAAGAAGATAGTGCAGGATCATGACACTTGGCGACCGTCAAATGCTCAAACATTTAAGGAGGCATCACCATCTAAGGAAAAAGGTGAGGAAGGCATGACTCCAAACCCTAAAATTATTGACCTTGAGTCTTTACCTTACCCACCCAGAGACCAAATTAAAAAGTTGAAAACGGATAAAAAGTATGCACGTTTCCTTGATACATTTCGTCACCTTAATGTCAATATTCCTGTCATTGAAGCACTAATCAATATGCCCACTTATGGCAAGTTTCTTAAGGATATCCTGTCGAACAAAAACGCTTAGAAGAATATGAGAACATTTACCTTAATGAAGAATGTTCCACAGTGTTACAGCACAAGCTTCCTCCTAAACTAAAAGACCCAGGTAGTTTTACCATCCCATGTGAGATTGGGGGTTTTTTGTTTAAAAAGGTGCTATGTGATCTCGGAGCTAGCATTAATCTTATGTCTTATGAGGATTATAGAAAACTCGGAATAGGAAAACTTAAAAACACCGAGATGACTCTCCAGATGGCAGATAGATCTATTAAACGTCCTAAAGGAGTCATCGAAGATGTGTTGGTTAAGATAGATAAGTTTTACTTTCCAGTCGACTTTGTAGTCATGGAAATGGAAGAAGGATTTTCAGCACCTCTTATTCTAGGTCGACCATTTCTAGCTACAGGAAGAACCCTTATCGATGTCCAAAAAGGTGAATTAATTTTAAGAGTCAATGAAGATGAGGTCACTTTTAATATCTTTAAGGCTATGAAACACCCATACAAAACACAGGAATCATGTTCATTCATAGATATTATATCTTCCATTTATATGGATCATGCTGAATTGCGTTTTTTTGAAGATAAACTAGAAGAATGTTTAGCCTTATCTATCTATGAAGGAGATAACCAGGAAATGAAAGAAGTCATTTTTTATCTCGACGCCGGAAGTTCTTATGAGAAACGACCATGGCATCGTTATTTGGATTTAGAACTGGATGGCCCAGTATTGAAACCTTCGATAGTGGAGCCACCAAGGAATCTGGAATTAAAACCTCTCCCTTCGAATCTCAAATATGCCTTTCTTGAAGCTAAAAATTTGCTTCCTGTTATTATTTCATCATCATTAACCAATTCACAGGAAGATCAATTGTTGAGAATGTTAAGACAACATAAGAAAGCGTTTGGATGGACAGTGGCAGATATTCAAGGAATAAGTCCTGAGATTTGTGTACACAAGATCATCTTGAATGAAGGAGCCAAACCGTGTATCCAGCCACAACGCCGCCTCAACCCGAATTTGCAAAAAGTAGTCAAGAAAGAAGTTATTAAACTACTGGAGATGGGGATAATCTTTCCCATATCAGACAGTGAATGGGTAAGTCCCACCCAAGTAGTACCAAAGAAGGGCGGATTTACGATAAAGGAAAATGATAAGCATGAATGGATTCCAACAATGGAAGTCACAGGATATCGAATGTGCATTGATTTTCGCAAACCGAATGAGCACACTAAGAAAGACCACCTTCCACTTCCATTCATAGTACAAATGTTGGAACGGCTAAGTGGACATAAATTTTATTGTTTCTTGGATGGTTATTCAGGCTATTTAGAGATATTTATTGCAGCAGGAGATAGAGAGAAAATGACTTTCACTTGTCCATATGGATCTTTTGCTTATAAAGAATGCCGTTTGGATTATGTAACGCACCAGCTACGTTTCAGAGATGCATGATAGCAATATTTTCAGATATGGTAGAAAAGTTTTTGGAAATCTTTATGGATGATTTCAGCGTTTTTGGAGATTCTTTTGAAGAATGTCTCTTACACTTAGAACGTGTGCTAAACCGCTGTGAAGACACAAACTTAGTTTTAAACTGGGAGAAGTGCCATCTAATGGTATCAGATTGTATTGTTTTAGGTCATAGAATTTCTGAAGAATGTGTTGAGGTAGATAAAGCCAAAATCGAAGTAATTAAAAAGTTACCCCCACCAGTAAATCTGAAAACTCTGAGACGATTTCTTGGACATGCAGGTTTCTATAGAAGATTTATTGCAGATTTTTCACGCATAGCGAAACCTCTCAGTCATTTGCTTGAAAAAGAAGTGCCATTCAAGTTTGATGACAAATGTATGGAAGCATTTAAAGCTTTGAAGGCACGGTTGGTAACCGCACCAGTGCTAGTAGCACCAGATTGGAACTTACCATTTGAACTTATGTGCGATGCGAGTGATCTGGCAGTCGGAGCTGTTCTAGGTCAACGCCATAACAAAGTAATTAAGGCAATCTACTATGCATCCCAGCTTAACTATGCCACAACAGAAAATGAACTACTCGCTGTAATCTTTGCTTTGGACAAATTTCGATCCTATCTCATTGGTTCTAAAGTCATTGTGTACACCGATCATTCAGCATTAAAATACTTGTTAAGTAAGAAGGATGCGAAGCCTCGTCTTCTTAGATGGATTCTGTTACTTCAAGAGTTTGACATTGAAATTAAAGATAAAAAGGGTAGTAAGAATGTAGTAGCAGACCATTTGAGTCGTATGGAGTTTATCGAAGAAGAAGGAAGGAGACAGGAGATCAAAGATTCATTTCCAGATGAACAACTCCTCATGATTGATGCTCCTCCAGGAATGCAACTTATTCAAGCTAGTAATTTATCCAAGGAGAGCTCACCATGGTTCGGTAATATTGTCAATTACTTTACCTGTGAGTATATTCCATCTCATTGGACATGGCAACAGAAAAAGAAGTTCTTTTATGATTTAAAATTTTACTATTGGGAAAACCGGATCTTTTTCGAAAGTGTTCGGATGGCATAATTAGGAAGTGCGTGCCCGATAACGAGATTTTAAGTATCTTATCATTTTGCCATGATCGTGAGGCTGGAGGCCCCCATGGAGGGTGGAAAACCGCTCAAAGTTTTGAAATGTGGTTTTTACTGGCCTACACTATATAAAGATGCACACCACTATGCACGATTTTGTGAATCATGCCAAAAATGGGGAAACATTTCTAAAAAACACGAGATGCCTCTCCAACCTATATTGGAGTGTGAATTATTTGATGTTTGGGGTATTGATTTTATGGGCCCTTTTCCTCCGTCATTTGGTAAGAAGTTCATCTTAGTAATGGTCGATTATGTATCCAAATGGGTAGAAACTGAAGCTCTTCCCACTAATGATTCCAGAGTAGTGTTAAAATTCCTTAAAAAGAATATATTCACGAGATTTGGCACTCCTAGGGCTATCATTAGTGACCGAGGATCACATTTTTGCAACCGTCCATTTACAAAAATAATTGAGAAATATGGTGTAAAACATACACTTGGTACACCATATCATCCGCAAACTAGTGGACAGGTAGAAGTATCTAATAGGGAAATAAAAAGGATCATTGAAAAAACTATTGATTCAAATCGTAAAAACTGGGCAGAAAGACTAGATGATGCATTATGGGCGTACAGAACAGCCTTTAAAACACCAATTGGTTGTTCTCCTTATAAATTAGTTTTTGGTAAATATTGTCATCTCCCTGTTGAATTAGAACACCGAGCCTTTTGGGCTATTAAGTTTCTAAATTTTGATCCTAAGGCTGTTGGTGATCATAGATTACTTCAGTTAACAGAACTGGATGAGTTTCGTCTCAATGCTTATGAAAATACTCGACTATACAAGGAACGCACGAAATCTTTCCATGATAAAAGGATTTATCGTCGTGAGTTCCATGTAGGTGATCGAGTACTCTTATATAATTCATGTTTGAAGTGGTTTCCTGGTAAGCTTAAATCAAGATGGACAGGTCCATATGACGTAACAAAGATCTACAAGTCAGGAGCTGTAGGACTAACTGATGGGAACACGACTTTTATAGCCAATGGCCACAGAGTGAAATTATTCGTAAGAAAAGAAGGAATACCTCTAACAAGAGAGGTTATGTACCTTAGCTACCCTCCAACAAATTAAAAAGAGAAGTTTTGCTATCAACTACAAACTCAGCTGATTACAGGTACAATCTTTCTTATTTACCTTTTAAATGCATTTTAATTAGTTTAGTATTTTACCGGATAGACATTAAAGAACTGGATGCCTTTTCTAGATAGAATGGGAGTTTTTCTGTTACTTATAAAATTAGGTCTTGATAAAGATGTCGCGTTTAAGATAGAATATTTAGTTTTTGAAACAAATAAGAAGTTGTTGAACGAAGCTAGAGCGAAAGCAGTATGTAATGGACAATCAAGAAGTGCAATGAAAAGAAGGGCAAATTTCCTACTGAGGTGTAGAATCTGTGGAAAGAGTGAACACAATGGAAAATGTTCGGGAAACACAACCAGATCCCATGATGAGTGTTTGAATGTCATTAAAAAGGGAACGATTAGGTGGTTATCCGAAAATCCCGATGGAGATCAGAGAGAAAATTCAAATGCATCATTTCTTGGAGAAAGGTTGAGAGAACGATATGAGAGAATTCTTGAGGATCCAAGGATAAGAAGTTTCGATTCGACATAATTATTAAAAGTTTTGAAATTTTTTATATTTATATAAAATGTTTTAAAAGAATTTTATAACTATATGATATTTCATAATTTTTTTTAATATAATGAAGATTGTTGAAGCCAGCAAAAAAAAAAAAAAAATTTTAATACTCCGGCGCAGATCGGATATAACCGGCCTACGCCGGATTTAATTACACATAACCCTACCGGGTTCCTTCTTTCTTTTCTTCTTCTTCTCCCAATTTCTTTTTCAGCGCCGCCCCTCTCTTCTTCCCCACTAATTTCCACCATAATTTTACACATCTTCTCTTCTAATTTCTTTAATTTCTTTACCTCTTCTACCATAAACACTACAACTACATACATTACACTCAACAAGTTTTTGGTTTTTGCCATAAGTCCTTCTTCAACAACAATTCCGGCGAATTGACATTTTTTCCGCCACCTAGCTATTTTTTCTACATCCCTCACATATTCAGGTAATCATCTAATATATATTTATCATTTTAAAAATTTTATTTTTTAATCATTTTGTTTTAATCATTATCAATGTTAATTTGTTGTTGTTTTCATTATTTTGTTGTTGTTGATACCACATTCGTAGATGGCGAATCATCATCTACTCGTAGAAAAAGTACTAAGAAAAGGAAATCCGACCTACCTCTTTTACCACCTGTGCATGAGCCTAGGCCTCTAACACCGGAAGAAGAGGCTATATCCTTTAGGAAAACTGCTAGTCCTGCTGCCGTAGCCGCTTATGATAGATATTTTTCGAAATGCGCAGTGTTACTAGAACGTGGCATAGATTTTACTGCCTTAGGACCTGAATTGAAGGCAATTTTTGAGAATAGTGGGTGGATGGAAATTGCTCACGAGTGTGCTGACCCTGTTAATGCCACGATGGTATCTGAGTTCTATTCCGTTATCTCGGCTTATGACCCTGTAGATTACGGCCCTTTGAGTTCTGTTCCTCTTAGAACTGCTACCATTCCTTTCACACCAGCAGTCATTAATGCCTTTTATGCCATACCTGATGTTCCTGAGGAAGAGGATTTTTATTCTGTTTGGAACTTGATTCAGCCTAGTGTTTTGCAACAAAAAGCTTATGAAGCTCAGCGAGCCTTTGATCCAGCTGCAACTTGGGTTGATAATAGGTTTCAGTACGGAGGTTGTATTAAGGATGTTAGAGCTATTAAGCAGTTTCTGGGCTATAATGTCAGTCCATCCACTCATGTCAGTGCTTATGTCAGAGATGATGTAGTTACTGCTTGGGCGATAGTTAATGATGTTCCGGTCAATCTAGGAAAGTTGATCTTTACTAAGGTTTGGGATTTTGCTCATAGCCGCACTCCGCATGGGAACATGCCCTTTCCAAATCTTATTTCTGCTTTGAGCCAAATGGTAAGAGTCCCGGCCCTACCCGCAGACAGAATCGTCTCTCCTGATGCCCCAATAATCGGTCCTAGACTTGCTGCACGTCCTTCTGGTAGGCTTGACTATAACAACCCTAATCGTCAGCTGCATCAGCAACCTCCTCGTACTCGAGTTCCACCCCTATTCGGTTCCTCCTCTAGACAGCCTGTGCACAATCAGGGTAGGGATAACCAATCTGATGCCATTCTCAATGCAATTAATCAAGTTCAGGCAAATATGGTGTTAGGATTTGAGCGAGTCAGGCAATGGGCAGACGATATTAGAGTTGGAGTTCGGGGCCAGCGAGCTTTCTTTAGAGGTCTAGATCCCGCCTATGAGCAAATCTCTGACGATCTGCCTCAGTGCCAGGCAGACCCCTATACCTTACCTGCTTGGATCCAGCCTATCCCACAGCCTCCTACCTTTCACTCTTACAGTCAGACATCTTCAGGACAGTATAGTATGCCAGGTGGTATGTTTACAGGTGTCACAACTGCTGCTTCAGGATTCAGCGGATTCGCATCAGTCTCAGCTGTCACTACAGGTTTTGGCTCACTTGGTTTAGAGAGTTCGGTTGCTATGTCCACCATGCGCTCGCAAGCTCCATTTCATACATCGACTTCAGCTCCTGACTTTGAAGCAGTACCAACTCAATCCATGCCACATCCACCTCATGACATGTCTTTTGATGATTTTGAATAAGCTCATTCAAACTTTTATCATTTGAAAACATTTGTATTGTTATAACTATTTCCTTTTCTTTGTTAATTCGGTACTAGCATTTTACTTTGACGTTTAGTTTATTTTGTTGCTGCACTCGGTGGTTAGTGCACTTTTTCATAATTCCCCCCGTTCGTAATAATTTGTTTGATAACAATTTTATAACATTATAATTTTATATATGTGATGGCTTTTATTTATGAATTATTTTGATTTTTTTTTTTTTGCCCTTTCCACACAAAATGCACTATGTTCGTGAACAGTGAAACCGACGTACGCCAGGTAATGTCCGGTTTACGCCGGACTATCACCGACCTGACCGGCCTAGATCATAGGGTATTTAAGTCTGCAGGCCATAAATATTTTCCGGCGTGGACCGGAACAACCCGGTTTACGCCGGAATGTCTATTTATGACCCAGCAAAAATCTTTTCCCCTTCTGATCGAAATTTTAACTATAAATAGTATCCCACCAGCTTCTAAATTGATACACCTTCATCTCTTTCTCCTACTGTCTAGTTAAATACGGTACGAAATGTCCAATCATTCTTCTCCGTCAGTTAACAGTTACTCTCCCGCGTTTTACCCAAATGTTGAAATCCCGGATTATCAACCCTTATTTTTCAATCCTAATGATTATCCGAACCAAACAGCTCAAGACCGTTATTTATCTAACTTTAGTCAGTCCCCCATTTTGCTTGAAAAAGGTCTTAACTTTCGAAAAATGAACGAGTGTGGATTTCTGCGTATCGAAGGTGGTGGGTGGGACCGTTTTATTCGTACACCAAGGGGCAAGGCCAATGTTACTCTAGTCCGAGAATTTTATGCAGCCTTGTCAGAATCTGTTTCTGTGGAATCTACTCGTTTTGTACGTATTCGTGGTTGTATTGTACCATTCACTCCCTTTATCATTAATCAAGCTTTTCATATACCCCTTGTCCAGACTACCCCGAATATTCATTACGAATCACAATGGAATTTGGACATTGTTAATGGTGTTATTGATAAGTGTGCCGAAGCTTTTCAAATTCTCTTTCCAAATTACAACCGTGATCGTGATGTGTCCACTTCAGCCCTGCTTCCTCATCTTCGAACCTGGAAACATTTTATAAATTCACGAGTTTTTACAACTCTGGATTTTTCGGAGGTTTCTGATGATGAGATGTTGCTGCTTTATGCTATTACGATTGGAGCTATTATTGACTGGGGAGTCCTAATCCACAAGACGGCCATCAACTTTGCACTCGGTAGATGAAATTTTCGTTAACCGATGCCTTATGCATGGTTGATCTCTAGGATCTGTGTCCGTTTTGCTGGAGTTCCAGAATCTGCATCGGATGAGATTTTTCCTTCTCGTCAACCTCATCTAGGTTTGCTCCCAGTAGATGTACCACGTGGTTCATCTATAGCAGAAGAATAGAGGAGTAATTTAATCTGTGTGCAATGGCAGGAGATAGTGTTGCTTGGTTTACTTGATGCAATAAGATGTTTTAACTTTTAAGTTTTTAAGTTTCTTTTAAGTTGTTTTAGTCTAAAAATTTACTTTGAGTCGTAACTTTATTTAACTATGTCTTCATATCTTGCGTAATATTAATGTTTGTTTTTAGTAAAAAGTTATGATCTTCTGTATTATTTTCCTTTCTAAACGACTAATTCATAGACAAACTCATTATTACCTTAATTAAAAAATTCCTTTTATTTTTTACCCAACTTTTTCACTCACTTATCATCGGGACGCTGACAGTTCGTCATTAGGGAGTAGAGTTAGGTTAATAAATAAAATGAAATTATTATATCAAACACTTAACACTTAGTTTAATTATCCTTTAGAAAATAAACATGATAATATATAATTATTACAATAAAGGTAATATTTTTGGGAAGAATAAGTTTTTAATTAAGTAAAGTAAACTCGATATATTATAATTATATTATATATGCCTATCTTAATATGATTCTAAGTATGTATAACTACAAAATTTTATCAAATAATTTTTTCATGGAATTAGACAAGTATACTTGTATTTATAATTAATGTTTTAGAAAAAATTTCTTTCAAGACAAATTATGAGTCTGGAATCGGATTAGGAATGACAATTTTTGGCATAACTTTGACTTGACCATAGCCAAATAGCCTACCCGAGCATAATTTCCATTTTTGTCCCCATCTCAGCCTTGTAGAGTGGCCATACCCCACTCAAAAATTAGCCATTCATTATTAACCTCGTTATAACCGACCCTTAGCCTGGTTTGGTCTACATTCTTTTGGAATCCCGCAAGTTTAGTATGTACTTATGGATAACGGTGACGACATCGGAACTAAGAGTCGATACATTAAAATGGCACGAGTTGAGATTGGTACATTAATATTCTAATGTTATTATGTTTGTTGTTAAAAAAAACAAAAAAAAAACAAACAAACAAACAACTGGGAACCATTTGGATATATGTGTGTGAAATAAGAGTTATTGAAGGCAATGATGCAAGCTTATTAGACAGTATCAGGATGTTACCAAACAAAGATATTTTTGATCAAGAGTTGAAGGTATAAGTATGTACGACTTGCTCTTTCTCTTTTGATTTTCCTTTTTATCCTTTCGATTAGCCAACACCCTGAGCCTGAACGTTACAAGCCACTTTGCCAATTACTTGACCTAGTCTTTGATTCCGGCTATTCATTAGTGGCGATTGGAAGTATTTCTAAAAATATTTTATATTTATTAAGTAAAGCATGGAAATTTCATCTAAATAATGTTTGATAATTAATTTTTTAAGCTATACACATTTTTTATTTTTAAGAAAGACAAAAATAATATGATTATAATATTGACAGAGTATTTTACTAAATTAGTAACCTAATCTAAATAATTATATTATTTTCATTGTAATTGAATAAATTATCGCTTATTTTGCTCTAGGACGATCAAAAGCTAAGTGGGGAGTAGTTGATATATGACAACTTTATAACTAAAATTTATAACTTTTGTTACAAATAAATGTTGTAGTATAAATTATAACTTTTGTTATCAGATTTACCTGTGGTTTTGTTGTTTTTGAAGTATGCAGGTATTATATGATACAAAGTAGAAGAATCGGAATCGAAAAATATAAAAATCGATCAAGTGGCTGATATTTGTCAAAACCGGCGCAGGCCAGAAGAAGCCGGTTCACGCCGGATTATGTGATGATTAAATCATGTTACTCCACATGCGTCTGACAAAGAAGTACTCAAGTTCGGTTAATCCGGCGCACGCCGGATCAGTCTCGGCGCACGCCGGATCAGAAAACTCAGCCTATAAATAGCCTCATTTATGAAGAAAAAAAAACTGTACCAATATATATATCTCTATCTATATATATATTATCTTATCTACTCTCTGTAAATATTATTTCAGTAGGTATTCTGCCATAAAAATTAGTATTAGTATCGTTGTAATATTTAGAGTAATTATCGAAGATTGTTGAATTCATAGCTGTTGTTACATTCAGAGGAAAAAGCCCACTTCAACAACTGTAATCGGTAATATTCTAATGTTATTATGTTTTTTGTTTATATAAATATCTATACATTAGTATTAATAATGATTATAGGCTAATTATACAACTAGCCAAGACATGTAATTGAGCTATTTTGATCTTTTAGGGAAATGGATGATGACTATGTTAAAATTTAATTAAAAATTGAATATGATGAATCTTTTTCTACTTGAACTAATTGACAGCCCGTATTGACGTAATTAACCAGTATGGACAGAGACATAACCTAATCATGAACTGACCAGAGACGTTAGGATATGAGAAAAGAGTAGAAAGACTGGAAGGTAAAATTGGCCGTCTGACAAACGGAACCCTCTTTCTTATCCAGGGACAGAATATTTATACTCGAGAGATTATCATGTCAAATCATTAGGTTTAATCGAGGTTTTACCAAGGAGGAGGCATAGAACAAATTCGTGCACTCGTATGAGGGGAATTTGTTAGCTGATGAGTATACCGTTTCACATAATCAATTACACCTTTAAACAGGAAGTTCGATCACATCCATTAAACTAAAAGAGATCATGGTTCAATAATATTGTCTTGGTTAGTTCTTCTTATATATAACTATCTATTTTAGTATTTATTATATTGGTATATATATATATATATATATATATATATATATATATATATATATTTATTGCATTAATATCATAACCCTATATGGTGAGGATTGCGATTTAGATTGAGATAATAACAGCTAATTGGTGTTTAACCACATTTTGAATTATATTTTCATTTCCCTGAGGGATACGACCTTGATTCACCAGACTAAACTACAATTTGACCCGGTACACTGCTGGTAAGATTGGACACCCAGTTTAAGCCTATCATCAGCCTAGACATTTAAGTATCAAACTTATTAAAGTGATTAGAGATTTCATCAACCATAATCGCCTATCATGGTTTCTCTATCACAGTTTAATACTAAGGACGTTATCATATAACAATTCACAATTGGTTCTTTGAAAGAACATATATGTGACAATATATAAGCCATTTAATATATGTATAAACATAAAAAAATAGTAGAAATGATCCGACCCAGTCAGATCCGGTCCAACCCGATTGGGTTTTGGACACTATTTCAACCATCTACCACTTGGACTAAAACCAATCACTCGCTCACACAAGGCCAAGTTGAAACACAAGAATCTCATACGATACTCACAACTAGCCCTAGCCGTGAACGGATCGCTATCCTTGGGGACTCGGACTATCTTCATATCATGTTCCAAATGACCAAGTCAAAGGAACCGCCTCAACACACACACGGATCTCTGACGAGACCCTGGTCCTTACTTCAAGCAATGAATCCACTTACTATATCAACTATATAGAAAAGGTAGAAGAACCGTACAAGGTTCAGGAATGAACCTTCTAGATCCATGTACTGCTCCCGCTGCGCCCCTAAGGCACTACTGTGTTTTGGCTAAGTTGTAGAAATTACAGTGACCTATAGCTAAGAACATTTCCAGCTCAATGTATCACCTAATCAAAGTGATTGCAAACCCAGACTGTAGCTCCCACTCGCCTTCAGAAGACTCAGGATACATGTCTGTATATCTACGTTTATTCACTTCCAAGTTTCGATAAAATAGGAAACCATCCTTAATCTTGTTTAAGGATATCCTCGACATTCACCAGACTTACTTTCATACTAGCTCATGACAGTTCATGGACTATGAACATCTGGCATTACTTTTATGATGGTTCCTATCGCAGTAGGAAAGGAAACCTTCCATAAGCATCATCTTTCACCTTATCTTTAGGACTAACGTCCTAACATAGATAGATCATGAGAACACCGGCTAGCAGTATCCCCTATCGCGACCTATGTTAAACTCTTTTAGCATCACATTTATATAGGTAAACTATAATCTAATAGCAGTTAAATCTATCACTATAGATTCTTATTTATAAAATAAGAACTGCTAATCCAAGTGCTTTCGTAAAGACCTTGAACTACCAAACATTAATTGACTGTGACATGGGGTGGAAATTCCCAAGAAAGATATCCAATACCTTACTCAAAAATTGTAACACACTCCCACTATCCATCGTGCATATTGGACATTATCTGAATAGAATTGGGCACAGCTGGAAGCATAAAGATAATTACAAGGTTTACACCCCGTATCCTTCAGCCGTCACTATAGCCTTATGGTAATCATATTACTGTCCATGTTAGCCTTTCAGGGACATTCCCTCTAGGTAAGACAGACTAGGTTCACAACCTGGTTGTCACTGATGGAATCTATTCAGATATTATGGCTCCTAGCCATAGCTCTCAATCTTTCCTTTCAAACATTCTTTCATAAGTCATGAGATATTCATTCTTCAAGATGAACATACCAGCAGCCTTTTCAGGCTTGAGGTTATCCACGGACTTACAGAACTTTTGTGTGCACTGAACAGTGTTCTACACCTCATCGCTATGTAGCGTCTGCTCACATTCCTATGGTTGAATATCTCTTTGTGGTTCTCAAACTACCTTTGAGATCTAAATCTACTCCCACTATTTCTTTTGGAAGAAACACTTCCTCTAGAAGACAGCATGTTTGGAGACAAACATTTTGCTCCGCGGACAAGTAAATAATATCTAGCGTACTTGCTAAGATATTCCACAAAGTTGCATATGTCGTACTAGGCTCTAAGCCTTTCTAACTTTGCCTATGACAACTTCAAATCATCTGTTAAGATAGATTCGACATTATCCCCTTCCATATCTAATATGGAATTTATTCAACCTTTATTCTTTGGAACTCGGTTAAGTATAAGGGCACTATCCCGAAACAGGTAAGGGATACTTCGCAGGGCTTGCGTCACATCTTTATCATATAAAGTGTTGTTTCCATTTTGGGAACACAATCTAATTGCGTATCCCAAAGATGGTATCCTTCAAGGGAAGAAACTTATTCCTTTTCAAACGACTTCTGAAACACCATTCAGGTATTAATTTCTTCAATCCAATTGAAGATTAATTCCTAAGTAGCTCATCAATCTCATATTCGTACTAGCTCAAACTTTTCGGGCTTTCTGAATTATGCATTTCACTGAGTACATTCAACTATTTCTAAAAATAGTCATAGAGATTAACAGTCAATTATTTGTGGCATTAATTGTCATAAGCCAACAAACAACGGTATGTTTAGGTTTTAGACAATTTTTCTAGAATTTATAACCTTTTCTTAAAAGGGTATTTTAGTCATCTTTAGATAAGATACGTATACCCACGTGATTAATAATCACATGGTTCAGACGTCATCAGAATGGCATCTGATCACACGATTCCCCTCCATAGAGACTATGTCTAGAACGACCACCAATATCAAGGATAACAACCATACAAATATTTAGTGAGATTTTTCACATATATCAACTATATAGTGATATCAATCTAGAATGTTAGATTCAGTGACCTTCCAACTTTATCGGAATAACATTTATTCTTTACAAATGAATATGTCTACTAAATCCTAACAAACAACTAATCTCGTGTTCTTCACAAGAACCGGAATGCAACAACATTTATTTAGCTCCTTTGTCAGTTTACCAGACTCAGAAAACCAAGCCGAAAATGTTGAAACATTTGCTTCACTTTCGCATCTACGTGTATTCTGTATTTAATTTTCTAATTTAATCATACTCGTAAGATATCATATATCTAAGAGTTGACTTGAAGTTAGATAGATTTATCTTAACTCACTTGCCTACAATAGAGACTTCAATAAGTTCTCTATTTAAGTACACGCCCTAACTTCCTTTTTAATCCTTCAAGCACTTGTAAATATGTCTTAGTATAGTCTTCATAAGACTTAAGAAAGATCACAAGAGATATGTCTTTAATTTCCTTTTATAAAGAAAATCTAAAGTTTATTAAATAATTTATTTAACCTTTTGAATCATAATCAAAACATTAACTACTTAATTAACCTTTAAACAATGATAGAATTAAGTTGATACTTAAATCTTATAATTTTGAAAAGAACATTTCCAAAATTAGATGTGGTCATTCTTATCCAATGTTTGAATTAATTGTCATCGTATGACTGAATGATCATCTTGGATCGAATCCAATATATGATTAATTCGTTGAAACTTATTTCAAATGATTCAATCATATCATGAGCTTCCGTTTTCATTAATAATTAAAGTCTCGGAGTACAGCATCAAATATGTAGTCTCCTTGTCTCTAACTACTATAACGAGATTGCTCGTGTCTTTACTTATTTTAAAAGGATTAAAATTACTTAACCATATTTGAGAACGTTTCTCAAAAGGTAACAGTCATAATTTGGTTTTACTAATCGAGAATAAAAACATAAATATAAAGTTTGCTAAAACTACAACATAAAAATAAAGATAAAAGAGTGTTGTTGTTTATACACGTAAAATCAAAAATAGTCTTTTGATTTATGATTTTCCTTCCACTAGTCAACTACTCCCAATTGACTTTCAAGAATCTTTTCAAAATTCTTTAGTGGCCAAGATCCCATCTGGTTACCCCGATTCCCGACGAGGGCCGATCAACCTGAATAATTCGAAAGGTAGGTAACACTTTACCAATCATATCTCTATGTGACTCTTGGTGGTTGACTAGTAAACTCTTTGACAATTCACATCTTATGTGATAGTCAACCCATTGTCTCTAAAATCAGACGGTCCTGACGAGGGCCAATCACCACAAGATTCTTAGTCGAGTCGTAACCTAAATATTCATGAGATCTCATAACGATCATATCTCGAGAACGACAATATACCCGAGGTGGGTCAACTCCCGACGAGGGCCGATCAGTTGGATCCGAACAAAGGCTTTTCACCATCATTATAATATTGGGAGACAAATATAACTCGATTTTTGTTGTGGGAGTAATTTTAAATTAATTCACTTAATTAATTTTGAATTAATTCTCCTAATTAATTTTAATTATGGTCTCATCAAAATATATCTATCTCTATCGATATACATCCTACACATTCATCTTGATCGTGCCTAGTTATGCATCTATCGTATCATATAAAATAAATACAAGCACAAAATAAATAAATGCGTAAAGTAACTGATATGATCATGGACTTTTCCTAGGTGGGTTTCAAATACAAACTGACGAAACCGCAGGTCACAATCTAATGGTAGCTGCAACCGCAAATAGGATCTTTAATGCGCCATCGCCAATGGAATCTTTATTCTTCTTTCTTTGGTCTCCATCTTCCGCTCTATTCTTGTTACATTTAATTCTATCTAATAAAATAAATACACTCACCGCACACGGGGGAGCTAATAGGAATGTGATAAATGCAAAAAATAAACTAGGTCACGTTCTTCATAACGGCCTAGGACATTTTTAAAACCAACAGAAAATTAAATCATTCACATCTATCATATCGGTCGAGTACATGATCAATCGGGGTCCATATAATTATATTATATCTACTATATCTAATCCATACAATAACATCTTATGAAAAACATAAAATTAAAATTTAATTATTTGCGTCTTAATTAATCAATTAACGTTTAATCAATTAAATAATTTTATACAATCAATTAACTAATTAACATTTAATTAATTAAATGAATTTAATCGAAATAAAATTAACGATTAATTTCAATATCAATTTTAATTAATTAGAACTATTCCAAAAATAAATCAAAATTAAAATTAGGTCTCTTTTGTTTCTTTCCTTTTGATTCCTAATCAAAAGGGATGCCTTTGGTTTCCTAAACCAAAAGGCATCACCTTTGGCCCTTTCCAAAATCAAAATTTTGAAAAAGGGCCTAGGCCTAAGCCTTTTTCAAAATCAAATATTTGAAAATGGCCTAGGCCTATTCCAAACAAAATTTAGAAAGGCCAATATTGTGATTAATGTGCCTGGCCACTTTCCAAAATAAATTTTTTGAAAGTGGCCTAGGCTTAGGCCTTTTCCCAAATCAAATATTTGGAAAGGGCCCAGGCCTATTCCAAACAAAGTTTGGATAGCCATTATTATTTTAATGCCATGTGACATCCCAATGGCCCAAACTATTTGAACCATTAGTTAGCCATATGACACAACTAAACAAAGGAGATATTATGTGGAAATATTACTCAGCAGACTCTGCTGAGCCTCAGGATTTCGTGTGCATAATATTTTGTACATCTTATTTAATTGTAAAAGACATATTAATTGTGATTCATATAAACAATTAATATGTCAAACTCTAGTTTACTTTATGTCATAGACATAACTTTTACTTTTGCATGCTTGCCGCCCACATCTACATACTCAAGTGGCCGCCCAAGCTAGCTAGCTAGTCTCTCTATCTCAATTGTATCTATTTATACATCTTTTTACTCAATGAATAAACTAAGTTGAAGTTTACTCTTGTGTTTATCACATTCTCAAACTCTCTTCATATTATTAATCACAACTATGAACAATATAGAAACACAAAATACACAAAACAAAAGGAGGAGACCTGCCAAGCAGCCGCCAGCCGACAGCCATAAGGCTGTCGTCGGCCGCCGGCCGTCGGACGGTGGTGGTGCCGCCGCCAGTCAGCCGAGCACCACCCGATCTCCCTCTTTTTTTTCTTTTCGTATCGTTTTGCGAATCTAAAATCTTTCATCTTTTAATTACGTGATTTAAACGATAAAATTAACTACATAAAATAACATGCTTATTGCTTAAGCTCGAAGCTCTCTCTGATACCACTGTAGGAAATCTACGCGGGCACGCAGCGGAATTCAAAATTTTGATTTTCTTTTACCCAAGATCGACTTCATTTAAGCAACAAGCATAAAAGAAGTATACAAAAGAATACCTTGGTTGATCCAATTGGATCGACGTTTTGTCTACGGTTGTAGTTTCTGCACGAATCCGCCCAAGCGTTCGGTCTCTACCGGTGATCCACACGAACACCTCGCCGGAATCCCATCATCGATTGCTACCAGAAAAACTCGGTTGCTAGGCCAATTTTTTCTCTCTCACAAATCTTTCTTTAGGAAGCTCTCTATTTTTCACAAGAACTATTAGCTCTTGGAATTGTGTTGTACAAATTAGCTAGCAGAAAGAAAATTTTTTCCTAATAAAATAAGAATAATATCTTTTATTGAATTATCTCATTTACTTTAATATCCTATGTTAAATATTTCCAAGATATCGTCAATATCTTATATTGACTATATTTATCTTGTTATCATAAATCTATTTTTTCAAAATCAATTAATATCTAATATTAATATTATGGTAATCTTATTAATTAAATTACACAATTCAAATGTATCCAATACACTTAAATATGGCGTGAATATGGCGTCCCTTTTACCAATATTTTGGCACCCAGAATATTATTTAAATAATATAATACTATGATTAATTAATTTACAAAATCCATGTGTATCAAAATACACAATAAATTGCGACACACATACATTATGTGTATATTTAATTAATCAACATAATTAATATCTTGTATTATATTTATTCATAATAAATAAATACCAGCATATTAATTTACCACTATAACCTTTATAGTACGAGATAAATTCTTTCCTTATTTGGTTTTCGCTATAACCGCATTTTAATCCGGCTAGATGTTTTTATGTGTGTGACCCGATAGGCTTCCGAATATGTTGGCCGTAGACACAAAGTGTAAATTACGAAAATACCCTTCATACCTAACGATCACGGGATAGCGTCTAGCAACACACCGTGACCCCCAATCATTGGAAGAGTCAAATGCAATGACTACTACCTTTCATGTGAAACAGTTACCGTGTAAATTACAATCCTACCGCTGTAATAATATCCATACGATCGTATCTCGAGTGTCAATACATTGACGATCGTATCTTATAATCTGGATATCATGCTCTCTCGGAATAACACATTTACTCCCACTTGTTGTAAAGATTCATGAGAGCTAGACATTCCTTATAAGAAAGCCATTTCGGATATTTGATCCCAATCATAGGATACGCGATTCCCGGACGAACTAACATGTATACTCGGCATGCTTCAGTATCACACTCAATCACTACCGCATGATCGCCCCATGGCTAGGGGAAACCTGAATAGTCTCAAAGCATGACAATCAACACCGTGATGCCATGTAGACTCCGGTCCTAGGGATAATTACACAACTGCCACATAGCGCGACACTTAATGTAAGTGGGTCAGTCTAACGTACGCATTCTCTAATACACGTCCACGTACAGTCCAAGTGTCTCTACACTTCGATAGACGAGATCTATCCCTGCCCTTAAAGACAGAAGACATCTAATATGTGCTAGCATGTTCATACTATCAATGCCCTGTTTAATAGTACATCAGCCAAGAGACATTTAAGTATCAAACTTATTAAAGTGATTAAAGATCTCATCAACCATAATCGCCTATCATGGTTTCTCTATCACAGTTTAATACTAAGGACGTTATCAGATAACAATTCACAATTGGTTCTTTGAAAAAACATATATATGACAACATAAAAGCCATTTAATATATGTATAAACATAAAGAAATAATAGAAATGATCCGACCCAGTTGGATCCGGTCCAACCCGATTGGGTTTAGAACACTATTTCTACAGTTCGGTCTCTTAATCCACTGATTCTGGCACGTTTGCCTGAGGAAAGAGCAAGGCCAAGTTAACTAAGGCTAAGCCAGAGGAGAGACCGAGCAAGAATAGTCGGCTCGACTCCACTCTTGATCCTTCTTTAGATCTAGCTACTCAAGGCCAAAAGGGTGAAGGTGATGCTGCCGCCAAACATGAGGCACTTCACGAGATGTCAGAGCGGGAGTTGGCCGCTGCTGGTCTTAAGGCCATCAAATACGTAAGTTTAGTTTCCGGTTACCGTATTTGTTATTGATATAACTCTTCTTATAACGTTATTCGTTTGCAGGGAGCTCAAGTCGGTCAAGAGCTGTTCAACCGTCTGGCCCTCTCTGATTCCAATATGGCCAGGCTGAAAGAGAATATCTCCGAGCTGGAGAAGAAGTCCTCTAATTGGGGCAAGAGCCTCAAGGCCAAAAGAGAGGAGGTCAAGGTCCTCAAGGAGTAGATGAAGGCTCAAGCTACTGAGCTCCACACTCTGAAATCTGACCATGCTGCTCTTCTCCAAGCTTCTTCGGAGAAGGAAACCGAACTGAAGGAAACCATTAAAAAGCTTCGGTCTGAGATGACCAAGCGTGAGGCTGCAGTTCGGGCCTATTTTGGCCTTCTTAAAGAAGCTTCGGTTCAGGTGGTTAAAGACTACAAGGCCTCTGCGGAGTTTACCCAGGCCTTGACATTGATACTAGCATCTGTGGTGCAGAGCAGTTATGCCATGGGGGTAGATGACTCAAAGGCTTAGTTTCTCGATCTTTCTGTTGATAGTTTGGCCAGCAAGAGATATTACAAACTGGGTGCCGACTTGGTCTACTCAACTCGCCTGAAAGAGTTTCAAGAGGGTGAAGACCTTGTGGCGAAGTATCGTCCGTCCGCAGCTCAGCCGGCTCAACCTTCAATTTTAACTTCTCCGACTGAGCAGCCTTCACTGGTGCAACCCCGAGTGCAGGGTCTGGGCAGAACATGGCTTCTGATGCTTCTTGATCCGTAAACTTTTTTGTTTTTAATTTTAAAAAAAAATCAAACTTTGGCCTATTTTAGGCTCTTATGATTTCCTTAACAACTTTTGTATTGAACTTTTCCTTACCTTTGGTGCTTTTTAACACTATTTAGTATTATGATTGATTGATGATAGCCCTTATAGGCATCTAAAAATGCGAACACTTTAAAGTCTACCATGGAATCTACGAGCCTGTCAATTTTTGGCAGGGCGTAACAGTTTTTAGAACATGCTTTGTTGAGATCGGTGAAGTCCACACACATCCTCCAGCTTCCATCCGGTTTCTGGACCAAGACTGTGTTTGCAAACCATTTTGGATACATCACTTCCTTAATTATCTTTGCCTGAAGTAGCTTTGCTACCTCCTTCTCGATAGCTAGCATTCGCTCTTCAGTGAAGTGTCTCATCTTTTGACGAACGAGTTTTCCGATTGGATCTACGTTCAGCCTATGTAGAGCCAATTCTAGGTACAGACCTGGCATGTCCTCGGTTTCCATGCGAACACATGTATAAATTCTTTGATTAGCTCAATAAGTAGCTTTTTATGCGGATCTGGGATCCAAACTCCGATCTTTACTGTTAAGTCTGATTGGCTCTCCCAAAGGCTAACTTCCTCGAACTTGTCCTCTGAGGACCACGTTTCTTCATCTTATAGAGGTAGTTCCTCCATAAGAACTTGATGTACCATCATTTTCCCGTTTACTGTGGCCGTGTAGCAGCTCCTGGCTCCTTCCACGTCTCCTCTGACCTCCACCGAGCCATTCATTATGAGGAATTTTAGGCTAACGTGAGCTGGGAAATCACAGCTCGGAGGTCAATCAACACGGGTTGGCCTGTAATGATGTTATATGCTGAGGGAGCTTTGACCACAACGTAACTTACCATAAGGCTCCTGCTCTTTGATTCTTTCCTAAACGTGGTGGCTAGATTGACTATTCCAATTGGATGAACTGGAGGTCCGGCGAAGCCGAACAACGGAGCCGAAACATGCACCAGCTCGGTATCTTCTAACTTCATTGACTAGAAGACTGAGTAGTAGAGTATATTGACTGCGCTTCCAGTATCGACACAAATCCATCTTACTATGTGTCGATTGACTACAGCTTTGATTACCAGTCCCTCATTGTTAATGACCGGAGCCGTTTCTTGGAGGTTGAAGGTTCATTAGTCCTGCTACTGCCTTCATCCATCCTCGGGGCTGGGCTGCTCGGTCCGCCAGATATAGTGTTGACTCTGTCAATCTCGAACAAGTATGAATAAAATGGCTTTGTATGAATTCTACTTAGGATTATGCTAGTAACTTGTTATATTCATTATGTGAAACCTTTGATATGTTGGAGATCACGCTCTTAAATTTTTTAGAGATCGTGTTATAGGGCCAACTTTAAATGATTATATGACTAAGAATGATAAGAAAACATTCTATGTGCAAACTATGTGCTATGTGTTATGTGACGAACTTGTAATTCTAATTGTATGTCAGCACTTGTGTTGAATGTAAGTGATAAGTATGAATATATGAATGAATAAGTAATGTAAGGTGAGAAGTGGTCACCTAATAAAGAATGAAAGTACATAAGTTAAGGTTCATGGTTAAGTACTAAACATTGAAAGGACAACAAACTCTCGAGGGTCCCCAACATCACGCCCTGCTTCGAGGAAAAAATATGGAGAAAAGGCTGGAACCAGTCAAATCGCGTCAACGGATAAAATAGTGAACATTTTCCCTCTGTCATCCAGTTTTCAGATCCACCACATTAGGGATCAAATAATTGTGGCGTTGTACTCATGAACCGACACAATTATGATAACAAATTTGATATAAAAATGTTACAGTAATGATATGTATGGTAGAGTTAGTTTAACTGTATGGTGTGTATGTTTACTTGTTTCCACTACAATTTTTTTATATGACCAGGTATTATTAGTAGTCTTGATATTTATTCTTTGGGAAAATATCAATTTACCCCCTTATAGCACATGCAATTTTTACAACCTCAAACACTTATTTGATCGATTTACAACCCTACATTATAATTTATGTATAATTTACAACCTCAAACTAATATATGTTTGAATTACAACCCTATACATTTTATTTTGTTCAATTTACACTCCTTACTCATACTCAATCTAATAAAACACTTAAATCAAGGGTAAAGTTGTCTTTTCACCTATCTTTTTATCCATTCTCCCTAGCATCTCCCCTCTACCAACATTGCTATGGCTTCCTCGCTATCAAATACGTAATAGTAATCCTTTGGGTAGTGATACATTCACTACTCATTCTACCACAACATCCTACACAACACAATCAACACCACATTTAGTTGAGACTCATCACAATAAATAATTCATCACTTTAATCAATGGATATCAAGCATGTAGTGGTATGTGACTACACAAATGTGTAGTGCACATTTCATTTCCCCAATCGTTTTTAGGCGAGTGTTGACACAAATTGATTGGGATGCCAAGTTTGCAGCTAATATCATGACTAGACTTGGAAAATTACAATTTTTTTTAATTTGCAGAGATTTTCGTGACTACACCCCACCCCACCATTGGCGGACGCAGGTTCTCGGGTACGGGGATGCAATAATTTTTTTTAGAGACAAATAAAAAAATTAAGGGGCAAACAAGATACATACTATATATATTAGTAGATTTTTTTTGATTTGACGGGGCCCACGGGGGCCGTTAGCCCCTTAGCTGTATGTAGATCCGCCACTGCACCCCACCCTCTCAATATATATGGTGATATAACCCATCTTTTAGATATATAGATGTAAGAAGTTAACTTTTCAGTTATGCAATGTTGAGAAGCCATTGATGAATACAACCGGAAAGAGAACTCTTGCATAAGCAAGCTATTTCTATTCGCTCGAGTTTCATCGTCGTTTAATTCGATGCAAGGAGCAGGAATAGTATATTGGAGGTGGTGATGTTAGGAACGTGGTGGTGGTGGTGGTGGAAGCTCACAAGAAAGATGAAGAAGATGAGAGAGGAAAAGACAAATTTGCAATTTAAGTGTGGTTTTAGATTGGATTTGAACTAAGGGGGTAAATTGCACAAATTAATTGTTTAAGGTTGTAAATTGATTAAATAAGAGTTAGAGGTTGTAAAATTTTCATATGTTATTGTTTTTTTAATAGCATATGTTATTGTTTAAGGTTGTGAATTGATTAGATAAGAGTTAGAGGTTGTAAAATTTTCATATGTTATTGTTTAATGTTTAAATCGATCAAATAATAGTTTAAGGTTATTAAAATTCCATAAGACAAATTTTAAGGGGGTAAATCATATTTTTCCCTTATTCTTCTATTATTATGCTTGTACATTCATTTTGCAAAAGATAAAATTAGAACTTTATCTTGGTCCCAATAACATGTATTAGTTTCATTTGATACAAATGTTTGCGTACTGAGCTTTATAGTTCACAATTTATTTTAACATATTTTAGATGATTATCAAAGATTAAAGTGACCCTGGTTCCGACCTCCCCCATTTCAGTAGACAATTTTTGGGTCTAGGGTATCTTCTATGATTATCCCATCTTTCACGAGTTTGATGTTATCTTCTTAATCCGAAATGAAGAAGTCTTGGATATCCGAAAATTCTAGTATGTGTGGATGTATGTATAGTGATGTAGCTAAATGGTTTGAATAGTGTGCCCAAAGGGGCTAACACTTTTATGCAGGAGAGATGACTTAGATAATTTCACACGCGGCGTCGCCGTTCGGCCGGCTCGATTCGGTTCGGGTGTTACTATTAAATGGTTTGAATATTGTGGTACAAAATTAAAGTGGTTTTATTTATGTTGAAAGGTGAAACTTACATAAATGTATGTCTTAAGCACAATGATGCTTTAGTTATATATACTAATTATGTAATGAGATTTGCAATAGCCGGGTCTTTTGATGTTTTAACTTTCGTGTTTATATTTGTAGCACATCTCACAATGCTTTGTGACTCAAGAATTTATGTACATTATTCTTGGGTCATACCTGAACGGTACGTATCCGAGATTTACTCGGGTTTTTCTGTCGAGACGTTGCCGTTTCAATCCATTAGCGTCTTCTTTCATTTGGATATCATTGTCACATCTCTTGTCGGATGATTGTGCACATTGGAATAACAATAAATGAGATTACGTGGCTTTTATGCAGAATCTCCACTGGAAAAGTGGCATGTATGTGTAAACGGCAACTGTTAAAGTGCAATAACAAATACGACGCCGTTTGCTTATAAAAACAAGGAAAGTAGACTAAGAGCGAGAGTAATGGTGATCGGGAGATAAGGCTATTGATTGGTGATGTTTGGATGATATGGAGAAAGATGATTGGAGGATAAATATAAAAGAGTTGTAGAGATAATTTGTGTGTGATGTGATGTTGTAATGGTGATAATATAAAAGGATTGTAAATATTAATTGTGTGTGATTAGAGAGAGTTGTCTCTTCCATTATCCAAAAAGAGATAAGGAGATAGATATGTTCTCTAAAAAGTTCTCCAGGCAGTCCCCATTATTTTCCATTCTATCCCTTTTAGAATTCCAAACCGACAATTTACCTAAGAATCTCTCTCATTTGGTCTCATTACTGTCGCTCTAAACGGCCCATATATAGGGATGTGGAATGATCCGGAGACTCCATAAAACGGCGTTGTTTCAGCATCAATATGAAAAGGAAAAAGAAAAAAAAAACATTGTGTCATTTCGGGAATAGAAGGACGACAAAAAAAATACGACCAAACCAAAACCGACGCTTATTACAACCTCCTACTAAATACTACCTCCGTTTCATAAAAAGTGTCCATATTTTAAAAATTAGTTGTCCCATAAAAAATGTCTATTTACAAAACCAATACAGCATTTAATGCATTTTTTCCACACATACCATTATGTTTGCATTTAATGTTTGTATGTTCATTTGACATTCCAATAGAAGCATTTATTATATGATAGGGGTATATATGTCCACTAGCACTTAAAGTACTACACATTAATTGATTTCTTAATCTATGTGCCAAGTAAAATATGGACACTTTTTATGAGACGAATGTAGTACTACATAAGATGTTTGTATGCCTCAACACAAACCTTTGGTAACACGTAGGGGCGGGGCCACCCTTATAAGTGGCGAATTCTCAAGAAACGGATAGTCGGTATACCCAACAAGTTTCTCTGAAGTACTTGTTAAGTGGACCAGCTTGAATAATTTGTCCAACCACTCCAACAATCCGACATATATTTTTTCTATTTTTTTGTATAATTTGTTTTTTATTTTAAAATATCACACACTCATCACACTATAAATACATATCCATTTCATCACTTTATAACTCTCATATTCTAACTCTCATATTATAATATTATCTACCATTATAATATATTTCGGATTGTAATTTGAAGTTGTTCTGAATAAATTCGTTTACTTTATCGCATTCGAAATACATTATTTTGCAATGTCTATCATTGTGTCTGCTTTTCGATTTTTTTTTTGAAAATAAAATGTAAGTTTAATTTACTTACAAATTAATCATAAAAAATAAACAATTAGAAAACTACGCATTATTATTTAATTTACTTTCAAAATACATGAATTCAAACGCTTTTCGAATTTTTTTTCGAACCCCGTTTCATTGCAATAACATTAATTCGTACGGTAATTCAATATAAACGATTATAAAATATGTACTTTATGAAAAAAAATATCTAACAATTTAGAATATAAGTTATGAAAATAAATATTATATATAGATATAAAATTAAATATTATACAAGCCGTGTGTTTTTTTTAAAATATAGTTATGAAATTAAATATTATATATAGTTTAATAACCAATTAGAATTTATTATTAATTTTAACGTAAGTTATACAAATTAATTTTGTAAAAAAAATATTGATTTTTTTGGAACCTTGATCGGAACCGTAATCGAACCGTGATCTGAACCGTCTGGACCCGGGAATCGCCGAGTCCCGGAACCGGCACGGAAACCGCCAAACCCGCCGGTTCCCGAGACCCGGCAGAACTCGCTAGAAATTGGAACCAACGGTTCCGGTTCCATTTTGGACCTGGAACCGAAAGGTCGTGCCAGAGACCCGAAACCGACCCGGAACCGCCACATCTACCCCCTTTATGTTGTTATATTATGTCCATTTGGTTTAGTCCCAAATGGACCAAACCAGAATATTTTTTGCTTAGTCACTCCACAATGCGTGACATGATTAGCGGGATGATCAGAACCATACATGTTATATTCTGGATATAAACCTTTTAGTTTTGATCATCGCATCCATCACATCACTCGCATCGCATTCATACCTTTTAGTTTTGTATGAAATTTTTTATACAATATAACATATAGATGTATTACAGTAATCTGGGCTGGATACATACACAGAGAGGATCATGTTTTTCCTATTTCAATCAATCAATCTTATAATATTCATCACAGCATACCCAAAATAATACAGTAATCCATTGTCCACAGGTACAACAAGAGATACTATTTGGTCCAATGTCTTATATCCAATCCATTATGCAGAATTCTCAAGAAACGGATGGTCGGTATACCCAACAACAGGATCAGATGTATAGAAAGTTTCTCTGAAGTACTTGTTAAGCGGAGCATTCAGCTCGAATCTCTTGGGTAGATCCGGATTAGACAAGAACCAACGACCATATGCTACAAGATCAGCACGGTCTTCAGCCACGGCTTTGATTCCATCTTCCCTACCATAACCACCAGCAACAATAAAAGTTCCTTTGAATGCCTTCCTCATCGGTACAAGACTCACAGTATTATCAGATTTTTCCGAAGCAACTTTCATCCTTGGCTCGACCATGTGACAAAATAAAATACCATACTCGTTTAAAGCTTCTGCCATGTACAGTCCTAATGCGGCTGGATTTGAATCTGTTGCTTCCATGTAATCAGCGAATGGGGAGAGCCGTATTCCCACTTTTTCAGGTCCGATCGCGTTTGAGACGGCTTCTACTATTTCAAGAGCGAACCGAGCACGGTTCTCTAAGGATCCACCGTATTGATCTGTTCGATCATTCACTCCGTCCTTCAAAAACTGGTCAATTATATAACCATGAGCTCCATGAATCTCAACCCCATCAAATCCTACATGGTAGAATCAACATGTCAGTACCTGTATTCTCTTCATCTTGATAGCATTATAAAAGGGAACTAACAGTCTGAAATAAAACTTTCGTATGATTTCTACGTCAATTCGTGCAGCATAATTGAATTCTCTTAAGCATGAGTATTAGCTAGCACAACGCCACTTGAGTGGTAGATATACTGCCATTGACAATATATGTAACATCCCGATTCTTCGTAAAAGGGGTAAAATAGTCATTGGGTGTATTTACTACGATCTAATTATTATTTGTCTCATTTATTTAATTAAAAATAATTTAATTAAAAGGATTTAGCAATTAATTATAAATGATTTGATTAATGGCTATAAAAAGGAAATAATATCCAAAATCTCTTATTATTTCACACGCTGATTCTGAGAAAAAAAAAGGAGATGGAAAAACACGCAGGAGATGCCTGGAAAAGGGAGAACGTAAACTTCAACCGTGTGACCAATCCGTTCATCTGTTCAAGATGCCGCAGAAGAGAAAAGTGATCAGCACGATGAGACGTAACTTTGGAAAATAACATCTCTCAATTTCGTAAGTTTTCAGTTTAGCCATAGTTTTTGGTATTCGTAGAGTTCGATTCTCGAAAAATTCGTATCTTTTAATCCGTAACTCTGTTTCGCAGCCATGAGTAGTCGAAACGATCGTCTTGGAGCGTAGATTAATCTAAAATTAGTTTGACAGCAGTTAATCCAGGTAATCTGCAGTTTTATGCACTTTTTCAGTTTCGTTTTTAGCCAGAAAACAGGATTTTAGGGTTTTTGTTGATCAAATAGGTTTTGGGGTTTGAGGATCAACAGTTGTTGCAGTTGCTTGGCGTTTTGCTTGCAGTTAAGGTAAGAGACTCTTCCTAATGAATAATTATAGTTATATTAGGTTTAGGTTGAGTTTGGTATGATTAGATATAATCTTCTATGTTTTGTTGTGCTTAATTCGATGCTAATTGGGTTAGAAACAGATTAGAAATTGTTAAGTGTTGAAATCGGATTTTAGTGCAGCAGGTAGAATGCGTACGCATTGGCTAGCAATGCGCACGCATTCCTGATACAGGTTTGCCAGGTTTTCTTGCAGCAGGTGTAATGCGTACGCATTCAAGGGAATGTGCACGCATTGCTGGTTCATGAGGTTCTGGTTTTGTTTCTGTTTTTCGAATGTGCACGCATTGCAAGCAATGCGCATGCATTGGTTGGACAGAGAGTTCAATTTAGGTTCTGGTCGGTGAATGCGTACGCATTCAGAGCAATGCGCACACATTGATCAAACAACAAGTTTCAGCAGGTTTCAGAGGTAGGTTGCCCCTAGTTTTAATTAAGTGTTGTTTAAGCCTTTTAATAAGATGTTAAATGTTATAATATGACCCGATAACATTAATTAAACATGAACAAGCTTCGATTGAACTTCTGATTCGTTCAGTTAAAACACCGAATGTACTCTTAAAGGGAGTTGAAGTTCGGATCCGTCAGAAGGGCATGAAAGGGCTTGTGCTTTGATGAACTATAGTTCATCAATGTCTGTGTATTTGCTAGGACTTGTCCGTGTCTAGTGGTCTAGGAAATAGAGTAGTGTATGTGAGGCAGCATACCTGAAAACACTTAGGTGGCTAGTTACTTCACAGTAATAATTACATACGTGTAGTAAAAGATAAAACGTCACTTATTCTCGGTTAGACACTCTTTCATATCGGCGATATGATACGTTCATAAAAGGTGAACAACGCTACTGGCCTATAAACGGCTGAATGGCAGTGGAGGAAATTCATCGGACGTATACGCATACCGGGGAGACCCCGGAGCTAATTGGTGCTAATCACCGTTAGTTAGCAAGTATATCTTCAGGCTGATGAACTCCATGCGCAGTGTCCTTGAGTAATGATGTAACAAAGATAAGTTAAGTTAGAAACGTATAGTCATGACGTGTCGATGGGCATGAAATGAACCCTAGATTGAGTCGGTCTCATAAAGATAATTTAATAATCATAATAATAACCCTTCCTTGTATAACCTAGTTATTCTTTAGATTCTCACTTTTACTAAGTACTTTGTACTTACTTCCTTTGCATTTTCTTTTGTATGCATTGTGGGGTGAGAAGACGAACATGTTGATCAAGTGTAGATGACGTCTTTTGAAGGCTTGAAGTCTTGGCGAATCTTTTAGTTTATTTCCTTATAAAGGTTGTACTAGACTAGTTGTATTTCTTTTCTTAGACTTGTTGTACTTCTACTTTTAAGACTTCGTATTGTATAAGTCTTTGGGTTGTTCGTCGTTGTAATTTTAACTATCTATCTTTAGTATGGTTGTATCTATTCTTAGTAGCATTTATGTTATTACCCGAGTCCTTTTAGCTTCCGTTTGCTTTTAATTGATACGACGACGTAGAGGCTTGCGTATAATATTAGATTTATTTAATGCTATACGCACCGAACGTTTCTCTTCCAGATAAGGGCTTGGTATCCGGGAGCGGGGAGTTACAGTTGGTATCAGAGAGAATCGTCCTTTCTATCTTAGGCTTTTCTTCCTCTAAGATAAGATTCCTTTAGACCTTTTAGAACTTGAGCTTGGTGGTAATCCTCGTATGACTAAGAATCCTTAAACCGTGGTTAGGTTGCATTAGGACCAAGTGAAGAGTCATCTTAGACGGAGGTTAAGTCGAGTTCTCAAGTTTTGGTTCCTTCTAGGATCCTTAGTAGAATCTCTCCCTTGTTATGAAGTTTCCAAACCATAACCGGTCACATAGGGCTAAGTGTAACCCTTTGAAGTAAAGCTTTGGGATAGGAGTCTTATGCCTACACCTTAAAGTCGAGGTCCTCTTGGTTGATTTCTTTTTTATTTCTTCTTATTTTTCCCTATTGAAATATCTCCACCTTCCCTACACGCGAATATCTAAGTTTACTTTTATCTTGGCATAACCTTGTGGAGAATGATAATTGTTTCAACTCTACAAATCCTTCACCTTCTCTTTTCACCGTCGCTTGGTTTGAGTTTATCAACATTCTTAGACCTTTGATTTGCTTGAGATGAGTTCTACACGAACTCCATGTGTAATTCTATTCTTTTCAAGTACTCCTCAGTCATTTCAAACTATTAGTGTTAAAGGTCTCCTACTTTGGCACATAGTTTCCATCATCCTCGTTTTTGGATTTATCCAACATGAGGCAATGCTTTTGTTTCCGTGTTTTCCCTTTAACATAAGACTGTCTTTCCCTACTCCAAAAATTCTAAAAATTTTCAAAAAAGTAGATAATTGTCTTATCTACAATTTCTCTTTTAACATCAACTCAATAATTGTAGATTTTTAGGAGAAGAGAAGAAGATGAAGCAAATATTAGCTTTCATTCATATGTAAACGGTAACTACTGGCTCTTAATATATAGAGTAGTTTTACAAGGTAATAAATGAGTAGTTGGGATGTCTGACTCATTAAAGGAATAACAGCTATAAAAGACATTGAGACACACAACTCAGCCAACAATAATAAATGCTAACCGGTGTCTAGGAATAATAAAAAAGAATAAAACAGACTCTAGAATATAAGTTAATGATATTAATATTATGAGAATAATATTATCAACTTAACTCCCCCTCAAGCTGGTTTATAAATATCTAATAAACCAAGCTTGCTACAATGATAGTTGAAGATAACTTTGGTCAACCCCTTAGTGAATACGTCAGCCACCTGCTGTTTTGTAGGGACGTAGGTTATGTTGATACTCCCATCTTCTTGCCTCTCTTTAATGAAGTGTCGGTCAATTTCGATGTGTTTGGTTCTGTCGTGTTGTACTGGATTCTTAGCTATGTCAATAGCAGACTGACTGTCACTGTATAAATTCATAGGGCCTTGAAAAGGAATTTTCAGTTCCTTGAGGATTCTCTGTATCCATAATAACTCACAAATTCCCAAAGCTGCTGCTCTGAACTCTGCTTCTGCTGTACTTCTTGCCACCACTGATTGTTTTTTACTCCTCCAGGAGACCAGATTGCCAAAAACATACATACACCAGCCTGAAGTAGATCTTCTGTCAATGATGGATCCTGCCCAGTCTGCATCAACATATCCTTCAACCCTGTTTGAGCCATCAGCCTTGTACAGTATTCCACAGCCAGGACTTCCTTTAAGAAACCTTAGTAGCCTCATTGCAGCCTTGAGATGAATTTCCTTTGGGGAATGCATAAATTGACTGATTTGACTCACTGCAAAAGAGATATCAGGTCTAGTGTGTGATAAGTAAATTAGCCTTCCCACAAGCCTTTGAAACTTTTCCTGATTTACAGGATCACCATCATCGTCTTTTCCAAATTTAACAGTATTATCAACTGGATTGTCCACTGGTTTACATCCCAGTAGACCATACTCAGTAAGCAAATCCATTGTATACTTTCTTTGAGTTAGAAGGATGCCATGTTTGGATCTGGCAACTTCTATCCCCAGGAAGTATTTTAAGGGACCAAGATCCTTTATTTCAAACTCTCTTTTTAAGTAGTCTTTGAGATGAGTGATTTCATGATCAGAGTTTCCAGTGATGACAATGTCATCAACATACACAATTAGGACTGTGACTCCCCCTGTCTTGGTGTGTTTAAAAACTAAAGTGTGATCCCCTTGTCCTTGAGAATAGCCTCCTCCTTTCATGGCTTTAGAGAATCTATCAAACCATGCTCTAGGAGACTGTTTCAGTCCATAAAGGGACTTTTTCAGTTTGCAGACATGGTTAGGCTGAACTCTAAAGCCAGGAGGGGGATGCATAAAGACTTCCTCTTTTAGTTCCCCATTTAGAAAAGCATTCTTCACATCCATTTGATGTAAAGGCCAATTGTAAACAGCAGCAATAGAAATAAGGATCCTAACCGTATTCAACCTTGCTACAGGAGCAAAGGTTTCATTAAAATCTATTCCAGAGGTTTGTGAGAAGCCCTTGGCCACAAGTCTGGCCTTATGTCGGTTTATTGTACCATCAGTGTTATGTTTGACGGTGAACACCCATTCACATCCAACCGGTTTTATACCTTTTGGAGCTGGAACCAGCTCCCAGGTGTTATTACTCTTGAGAGCCTCGAGTTCCTCAAGAACAGCACTCTTCCAGTGAGAGCTTTCAAGAGCTTGTTGGATGTTCTTGGGTGTGTCAGCAGTGTCAATATTGGCAACAAAGGACTTATAGTGTTTAGAAAGCTTACCATATGATACAAATTTGTTAATAGGATGTTTTGTACATGTCCTTGTACCTTTCCTTAGAGCAATAGGCAATTCAGTAGGAGGTGAGCAAGGAGTAATATCCTCTGATGAAGTAGGGGGCAGTGAATTATCAACAGCATTATTCTCAGTGTTGTCACTGGACTGTTCCTGCAAGTTAGTTAAAATAGAGGGTGTGAAGTCTTCCTTTTGAGCTGATTCAGCAGTGCCAGTAGTTTGTGAAGTCTTCTTTTTCCTTGTATAGATAATGATCTCCTTTTCAGGGGCTGTTGTTCCTCTGTGAGAGGATTCAGGTTGTGTTTCAGTAAATTCACCAGGACTGACAATAGGCAAAGTAAGATCATCTTTTAAGAAATAGTATTGATCAATAGAGGCTTGACTATTTTTAGCATAGAATGGTTGTTCCTCAAAGAATGTAACATCTGAGGAGATGTACACCTTCTTGGTTGTAGGGTCAAAACATTTAAAACCTTTCTGTGTTGAGGGATATCCTATGAAAATAGTCTTAACAGCTCTAGGATCAAGTTTCCCTCTAAACTGAGAGTGAATATGGACAAAGGCTGTACAGCCAAAAACCTTTAAAGGAATTGAGGATATCAGTTTAGTATTGGGATATAAAGCAGTTAGAACATTTAGAGGTGTTTTGAACTTCAACACCCTGGATGGAATTCTATTGATCAAAAAGGCAGCTGTAAGAACAGCTTCACCCCAATAAAAAGCAGGTACATTATTGGTAAATAAAAGAGTTCTAGCAACTTCAAGGAGGTGTCTATTCTTCCTCTCAGCCACTCCATTTTGTTGTGGAGTATTGGGACATGAGGTTTGATGAATGATACCTCTTTGAGTTAAAAAAAGGCCCCAATACAGAATTAAGATACTCAGTTCCATTATCAGATCTGAGTAGCTTAATTTTAGTTTGGAACTGCGTTTCAACCATTTTATAAAAAATTTCAAGAATAACACTAACATCAAATTTTTGTTTCATAAGATAGACCCAAGATGTTCTTGTGTGGTCATCTATGAATGAAACAAACCATCTGTTGTGAGTTAGGTTAGGGACCTTAGAAGGTCCCCACACATCAGTGTGAATCAGATAAAAAGGAGTTGACTCAATGTATGAAATAACCTTAAAATGATTTCTGGTGTGTTTACCCAGCTCACAAAATTCACACCTTAAAGCTTCAAGTTTTACATTTGAAAATAAAGAAGGGTACAATTTTTGAAGATAAAAGAAATTAGGATGCCCTAAACGTCTATGCAAAAGTTTAATCTTGCTGCATTTATTGGAATCCTCTGAGACACAGTGACCTTTATCAGCCTTGATCTTATCTCCATGGATTAAATAAAGATCTTCACACTTTCTAGCACTGCCAATCCTCTCCATAGAATCCATCTCCTGAAACTCACAAAATGTAGGATAAAAGTTAACTTTACACTTCTTATCCTTTGTGAACTTACTTACAGAGAATAGGTTACAAGATAGGTTTGGGACATATAACACAGATTTAAGGACTAGGTTATTAGTAATTCTGACAGTGCCTGTTCCTTCAACCCTTGAACATGTCCCATCAGCTATTTTCACAAAGTGTTGATTTTTAGTGGAATGGTAAGTACTAAAGAGAGAGATATCACCTGTCATGTGACTGGATGCTCCAGAGTCAATAATCCATGTGTTGGTACCATGATGAGCAGCTGCTCCAACTGAAGTATCTGGTTTTTGTTGTTGTATCCTTCTGTCTAGCAGCTGGTTCAAAGCTTCCAACTGCTCTTTGGAGAACATGGTGGGCTGTTCAGTAGCATTAAATGCTTTCTTTTGTTCAGTCCAGTTGCTTCCTCTTTTGTTATCCATGTTCTTTTGCATGTGAGGAGGTTTCCCATGAAGATTCCAACAGCTATCTTTAGTGTGTCCCTTATTTTTACAGTGATCACACCAAAGATTGCTTCTTGACTCATTTTTCTTCTGGTTACCTTTCTGGTATCCACTTGCCATGGCAGATTCATTACCTTGCACCATTAGAGCTGAGTGTTCTCCCCTTGGAGTGGGGAGTAGACCTCCCATGACCCCTTTCCTGCTTTCTTCTTTCCTGATTGAGGCAAATGCCTCTTGAACAGATGGCAGAGGGACCTGGGCTAAGATTCTTTCTCTGGCAGCATCATAAATAGTGTTTAGGCCACTTAAGAAATCAAACACCCTCTCTTGTTCAGTGTGTTTCTGAAAATTTGCAGCATCAGTGGTGCACCCCCACTCAATCATAGTGAGCTGATCGTATTCTTGCCAAAGTTTATTGAGAGTATTGAAGTACTTAGTGACATCCAGATTACCTTGCTTGATTTCTTTCAGGCTGGTTCTTATACCAAAGGCCTGAGCAAAATTCCCTTGGTCAGAGTAGGTCTTAGTAATTCGGTCCCATATCTCTTTAGCAGTTTTGGCAAAGAGGTGAACCTGACCGATTTCATCAATCATGGAGTTGATCAGCCATCACATTATGGTTGCATTTTCTGTTTCCCATGTGTAGTAAGCCTGAGACTCTTTATCCTCTGGAGCTTTGATATGCCCAGTAAGATATCCGAGCTTGCCACGTCCAGTGATATACATTCGGACAGATGCGGCCCATTGTACGTAGTTGGCACCGCTCAGTTTTTTTGTGGTGATTTGAAGGGTTGGATTATCAAATCCACCCAGAGAATGAGACTGATCTGTAGATGTGGCGGAAGTAATGCCAGATTCAGTCATGGTAAACAAGAGGACAGATCAAGAAGAAAAAAAAAGGAGAAAGAAGAGGTGAAAACGTTGGCTGAAACTTTCAGCGCTCCGATACCATGTAGATTTTTAGGAGAAGAGAAGAGAAGAGAATGAAGCAAATATTAGCTTTTATTCATATGTAAACGGTAACTACTGGCTCTTAATATATAGAGCAGTTTTACAAGGTAATAAATGAGTAGTTGGGATGTCTGACTCATTAAAGGAATAACAGCTATAAAAGACATTGAGACACACAACTCAGCCAACAATAATAAATGCTAACCGGTGTCTAGGAATAATAAAAAGGAATAAAACAGACTCTAGAATATAAGTTAATGAAATTAATATTATCAGAATAATATTATCAACTTATAATAATTGTTATGGATTGTTCAAAAAGTTCATGTTTATGCCGGACACTCTGTCCAGAAAATCTGCAGCAGCACCTTCACTTCCTCTTCTGTTTTGAACAGGTTAAACACCCTTAAATGACCTGAATTTTTGATTTTTTGCAGACAAAACTTTTATCTACAACTTTCCTTCTGGAATTAAGTTCATATTTCTTTCCGTTTGTTATCGATTCGCAATGCAATTCAGTGTTTACTAATCTGGAAATTCTGGCAGCTTGTGCAATCGTCAGAAATAACTGTTTTTGACCAAGTTATTTTCATCCAAAAATTCCAATATTTTTATATCACCTGGAAAACTCCAGTATCTAAATCTTTTCTCTTTGGATCGTGCTCAATTTCCTCTTCGTTTTTCTGTACAAATTGATAATGTCAGATCCGGAGTATATATCATACACATCAACCTAAAAGGAATTTTCACCTCTTTGACTTAGAGTTTGGGCTAAGTGGGTAGTAAGTTACGACTGTTATGTTTAGGAGTTCCCCGAAGTTTGATCTCCTTCTGAGTTAAACCTTTTAGTAGAATGCTTGTAAAGCTAACATTATAGTTCTTTTGCAGTTGTAAACAATAACCAAGATTCTATCCTCCAGCATGCCATGTTTGATGTTCAGGCCCTTTTCTTGCCCTTTTGTAATTATACCTTATCTGGTATTTTATTTCTCATGTAATCCCTCACTTGAGATATTTAAACTCAACAAATCCTCTCCGCTTGATGTCATGAATTACCTAAGAAACATATCTCCATAAGCCGCTCTTTTGAACAAATCCATGCTTCCTTGCTTGTCAAATCAAGGAACAAGTTCCCTCTAACTCTGTAATGTTGCACTCCCATCATTCATTCACACTCAAATTTTACTGAACCTTTTAATGTCAGAACATTCTTTTTACTTGTGATTATCCTCAGCTTCTCTCCTAAGGGTAGTGTCGATGTTGTAACTTTTTCACCTAATGCTGCATGTTCTGTTAAGGTATGCATATCTTCTTTTTCCGGTCAAATTTTAAGCCTACCATGACATTCCCATCAATTACTTACCTTTAACATTCTAGCAATTTATGCCAAACCAGTTCAAGCAGAAGGTAGACTTTTTCAATATGCCTTCCGAACCTATCTAGCCAACCAACATTTGAACTCCAAAACTCCTATTGAATTTCAATTCAGATTAATGTACCTTGTACCATTTAATCTTAAATATCTTTCAGGACATTTAGAGCCATGAACCGCCATATACACCTTTTTGACTTTTCACCTTATGTTATGGCGTTCTATCACAATTTTTGCCATACTGGTTGAAAGTCCATTTTATTTTAACCTTTTCATTCCCACATGAGGAATAACCTCGAGCATTTATTCCTTGGCAGTGTATTATTCCTCTCGAGTAGTGCAACCTTGAACCGTTGATTTGAATCGTCAATGATCGTTTATACTTCCTTTGAAGGTTTGAATTAATTCTTTGAAATCAAACCTTAGCCGACAATTCTTAAGTGTCGTTTCCTCTTCACTTAAATCTTGCTTACCGCTTACTTATTCAAACATTTGATATTCCCTTACAATTCCTTGAGGGAAATTTCTAATTCTTTTAAATCTTGAAATAACCTCTCTTTGACTATTGCAAACTTTGAATTTTTCTTGGCAAGTTTTATTTTCATTCTGAGACCTTTCAGTGTACTCGTTTTATCTCCATGGCCCCTTCCTATTGGGATTCTTGCTCTCTTTTGATTTCTACATTCTTTTTTTAGTCTTTCTGGTGCTCGACCTTGCACCTTTACTTTGTTTTTCTGTTGTATGATGTTCCTCTACGAAACTCATGTGAACTGAAGATTTTTCCAGTTCGCCAACATCCATTTTTGTTAACCAAGTGTTTAACAATCAAGGTCACCAGCCTAGTGTCCTCAAGTTTAGCAATCTCTTTCCTTCGCATTTAATGTTTCCACGTCCATCAGGTGATGTTTTCTTTAACGTCCTCATTTTTCTAAAGGCTTATATGAAAGCTTATTACCATCATTTCTAGTTGCCTTTGAAGTCTTTGTAGACCACCGTATCTTGCAGAATTCCACTCTCTCAAAAGAATTTCATCTGCAAGGTATTCTTTTGTTTTTCCTTCTGGTGGCTATCTTTTGTATTATGATACAGTGCCCCCTTCTTCATTCTAGAACCACCTTCAATTTTCCCCAATACGGAATCATCTTGTTTTGCTTGTAACCTAAGCATCATGCCTTTTTTCAAGTGCATTGTACCCTTCATTGGCTTACCTAGTTGACATGCCACCCTGGTACTCAACTTGTTACTTTTCAACTTCTTTTATTCTCCAAGCTAACTCCATTGGCATAAGAATTGGATCAGACCGTCAGAGAGAAAGGATGGCAGATGCATGTTCTCCATCCCTAAGGAGGCTCAGAAGTCCTTCAGCTGGGATCCTTGCAGTTTTTCAGCAAGCTTGTGGTTCCATGATGGAAGTTGAGATCAAAAGAAGTCAAGTGTGCCAGAAGTGTGGTTTCGGCTGGGAAGATTCAGCCTTTTGGGTTTAGGTCAGCAGGAGCAAGCAGAGAGTGTTGAACCGATGATTTCAAGATTTGAGGCAGTTGATGAGTTCGTGAAAGAAGAAAGACAAAGATCCAGTGGTTTTAGTTTACAAGTGAGTGGTCAGAACCAACCCTCCAGTGGTCACGAGTTAGATGAAGATGGTGATCGTTGGGATCGGAATCAACTTTGGGTTCCGAATGCGGAAGATTGGGAAGAACAATGAAGAATGAAAACCTCGAGATGGCAATTACAGTTCCTCTCGGAGCGACCAAGAAGTACAAGAATTGGAACAGTACTGCTGGGTATCTTTCATGAAGATAGAGATAGAAGTAAACAAGTTTCTGGGATGAAGAAGAGCGACAACAGAATACGAGACCAGATTTGATACAGCAATTCACGAGGAGATTGAAGTGGATTGTTGCAACCTCGAACTGGCTCAAGATAAGCAGAAGAGTTGGGAAGATGGAAGAAGAAGATTGTAAGAGTTAGAAGATGAGACGTTTTGCAAATCCAGAGTTCAAGTACCTCTCGGTTACATTCGAGTTTCGAGGACGAAACTCCTCTTAAAGGGGAAGGAATGTAACATCCCGATTCTTCGTAAAAGGGTAAAATAGTCATTGGGTGTATTTACTACGACCTAATTATTATTTGTCCCATTTATTTAATTAAAAAGAATTTAATTAAAAGGATTTAGCAATTAATTATAAAGGATTTGATTAATGGCTATAAAAAGGAAATAATACCCAAAATCTCTTATTATTTCACACGCTGATTCTGAGAAGAAAAAAAAAGAGATGGAACGGCGCTACACAGATGAAAACACGTAGGAGATGCCTGGGCAGGAGATGCCTGGAAAAGGGAGAACGTAAAATTCAACCGTGTGACCAATCCGTTCATCTGTTCAAGATGCCGCAGGAGAGAAAAGTGATCAGCACGATGAGACGCAACTTTGGAAAATAACATCTCTCAATTTCGTAAGTTTTCAGTTTAGCCCTAGTTTTTGGTATTCGTAGAGTTCGATTCTCTAAATTTTTTTATCTTTTAATCCGTAGCTCTGTTTCGCAGCCATGAGTACTCGAAACGATCGTCTTTGAGCATAGATTAATCTAAAATTAGTTTGACAGTAGTTAATCCAGGTAATCTGCAGTTTTATGCACTTTTTTAGTTTCGTTTTTAGCCAGAAAATAGGATTTTAGGGTTTTTGTTGATCAAATAGGTTTTGGGGTTTGAGGATCAAAAGTTGTTGCAGTTGCTTGGCGTTTTGCTTGCAGTTAAGGTAAGAGGCTCTTCCTAATGAATAATTATAGTTTTATTAGGTTTAGGTTGAGTTTGGTATGATTAGATATAATCTTCTATGTTTTGTTGTGCTTAATTCGATGCTAATTGGGTTAGAAACGGATTAGAAATCGTTAAGTGTTGAAATCGGATTTTAGGGCAGCAGGTAGAATCCGTACGCATTGGCTAGCAATGCGCATGCATTCCTAATACAGGTTTGCCAGGTTTTGTTGCAGCAGGTGTAATGCGTACGCATTCAGGGGAATGTGCACGCATTGCTGGTTCAGGAGGTTCTGGTTTTGTTTCTGTTTTTTGAATGCGCACACATTGGTTGGACAGAGAGTTCAATTTAGGTTCTGGTCGGTGAATGCGTACGCATTCAGAGCAATGCGCACGCATTGATCAAACAGCAAGTTTCAGCAGGTTTCAGAGGTAGGGAATGCGTACGCATTCCAGCTATTGCTCACGCATTGCCCCCAGTTTTAATTAAGTGTTGTTTAAGCCTTTTAATAAGATGTTAAATGTTATAATATGACCCGATAACATTAATTAAACATGAACAAGCTTCGATTGAACTTCTGATTCGATCAGTTAAACCACCGAATGTACTCTTAAAGGGAGTTGAAGTTCGGATCCGTCAGAAGGGCATGAAAGGGCTTGTGCTTTGATGAACTATAGTTCATCAATGTCTGTGTATTTGCTAGGACTTGTCTGTGTCTAGTGGTCTAGGAAAGAGAGTAGTGTATGCGATGGAGCTTACCTGAAAACACTTAGATGGCTAGTTAATTCACAGTAAAAATTACATACGTGTAGTAAAAGATAAAACGTCACTTATTCTCGGTTAGACACTCTTTCATATCGGCGATGTGAAACGTTCATAAAAGGTGAACAACGCTGCTGGCCTATAAACGGCTGAATAGCAGTGGAGGAAATTCATCGGACGTATACGCATACCGGGGAGACCCCGGAGCTAATCGATGCTAATCACCGTTAGTTAGGAAGTATATCTTTAGGCTGATGAACGCCATGCGCAGTGTCCTTGAGTAATGATGTAACAAAGATAAGTTAAGTTAGAAACGTATAGTCATGACGTGTCGATGGGCATGAAATGAACCCTAGATTGAGTCGGTCTCATAAAGATAATTTAATAATCATAATAATAACCCTTCCTTGTATAACCTAGTTATTCTTTAGCTTCTCACTTTTACTAAGTACTTTGTACTTCCCTCCTTTGCATTTTCTTTTGTATGCATTGTGGGGTGAGAAGACGAACATGTTGATCAAGTGTAGATGACGGATTTTGAAGGCTTGAAGTCTTCGTGAATCTTTTAGTTTATTTCCTTATAAAGGTTGTACTAGACTAGTTGTATTTCTTTTCTTAGACTTGTTGTACTTCTACTTTTAAGACTTCGTATTGTATAAGTCTTTGGGTTGTTCGTCGTTGTAATTTTAACTATCTATCTTTTGTGTGGTTGTATCTATTCTTAGTAGCATTTATGTTATTACCTGAGTCCTTTTAGCTTCCGTTTGCTTTTATTTGATACGACGACGTATAGGCTTGCGTATAATATTAGATTTATTTAATGCTATACGCGCCAAACGTTTCTCTTCCGGATAAGGGCTCGGTATCCGGGAGCGGGGCGTTACAATATATGTAGAAAATAGCACTTAGAGAGGAGAAAGATAGTAGGAAACTCTTGTTTTATTGCTAAGATACTTATCGGGTAGATAAGAGAGGATTACAATATATAGAAGAGGCCTCCAACGGCTATAAAAGTAAACCCAACGGCTATATGCACAGTAAAAGCAATTTACTGTTGCTAGATAGATTAAGCACTAAACTAAGGCCAAAAAGGGCAACAAAAAAAAGGCACAGAACAAGCACTAAACAGGTGCTGAATAATAAAAACATGTCTAATATTCAACACTCCTCCTCAAGTTTGGTTGTATATGTTGATGCAGCCAAGCTTGAAGTGTAGATGTTGGAAGACTTGATTTGAACAGCCTTTGTTAGAAGATCATCCACTTGATCCTTAGTCTTGATGTGGAACAAGGAAATATCACCATTGTCCACTTTCTCCCTTAAGAAGTGTCTGTCCACTTCTACATGTTTTGTTTTATCATGATGAGTGGGATTTTCTGCAATACATAATGCAAAGGTGTTGTCACACATGAGTTGTATAGGTTTGGTGACAGCAAACCCTAATTCTTCTAGCATCCTTTTTATACATAAGCCTTCACACACTCCTAGAGATAAAGCTCTAAGTTCAGATTCAGAACTTATTCTGGATACAACATGCTATTTTTTGCTTCTCCAGGTAGTAAGATTCCCCCAAATATAAGTGCAATATCCAGAAGTTGATCTCATATCTGGACCACCTCCTGCATAATCTGCATCTGTGTAGATTTGAATTTCTCTAGTATGATTTTTCTTGAACATTATGCCCTCACCAAGATCCTTCTTTAGAAATCTGAGCACCCTTTCTGCAATTTGCATATGCCTTTCTGTTGGTTGATGCATAAACTGGCTTATCAAACCTGTAGCATAACATATATCAGGTCTAGTATGTGAGAGATAAATGAGTTTTCCCACAAGCCTCTGATATCCTCCTTTATCCACATGAGGACTATCATTATTTTTGTTCAACATTAACCCTGGTTCCACTAGGGTATTTGTTGGATTACAACCCAGCATACCAGTCTCCTTTAAAAGATCTAGGGTGTATTTCCTTTGGGAAATAGAAATACCAGTTGCATTTCTGGCAATTTCCATTCCAAGGAAATACTTAGGACTCCCAAGATCTTTGATTTCAAATTCAGATGCTAGAATAGCTTTAATTTTGCAGATTCCATCACTATCATTCCCAGTAAGGATGATATCATCCACATAAACTACAAGAATAGTAGTTTTTCCAGAATTTTTCCTTATGAATAAGGTATGATCTGTGTGACATTGGTGGAAACCATGTCCTTTTATGAATCTAGAAAATCTCCCAAGCCATGCTCAAGGGGATTTTTTAGGCCATATAAGGACTTTTTCAGTTTGCATACATCACCCTGATTCCATGGGGATTCAAACCCTGGGGGAGATGCATGTAAACTTCCTCATCCAAATCCCCATATAAGAAAGCATTCTTTATATCAAGTTGGGTCAAGGACCAATCCAAATTCACAGCCATGCTCATTAGGATCCTGATGGTATTAAGTTTTGCAACATGGGCTAAGGTTTCATGATAATCAATCCCATAGGATTGAGTGAAACCCTTTGCCACAAGTCTAGCTTTATACGTTTTAAGTGAACCATCTGCATTGTATTTAAGAGTGAAGATCCACCTACACCCAACAGGGTGTTTTCCTTGAGGAAGAGGAATGATGTCCCAAGTTTCATTTTTAACAAGGGCATGCATTTCTTCCTCTAGTGCAGCATTCCATTCTGGGCTTCTCAAGGCATCATGGACACCCTTTGGTATTTTTATGGTGTCCAGACTACTTGTAAGAGCCAGAAACCGAGGACACAAAAGATCATAGGATATAAAGTTGTAAAGAGGATGGGCAGTACAGCTCCTAACCTCTTTCCTTCTTGCAATAGGAAGTTCTTCTTGAGAATTATCATTCTCATGGTCACAAGGTGAATCAGTACTCTGATAATCAGTGCTACTTTGATCATCAGAATCCTGTTTTTCAGAAGTTTGTTCATCAGAACTCAGATTATTTAGGTTGTCCTCATCCTCATAGACTTCAATCTCAGGATTTTGTTAGATTGCCTTTCTTTTTCTAGAGTACACAATAATATTGGGTACTTGATCATCCTGTTTGTCCATAGTAGGAGTCTGTTGTTGAGAAGTTCCAGTCGAATCTGGATCTGGAGGTGGTGCATTAGATTCTTCATTATTTTCAGCAGGGTCAATATTCCAAGATTCATAGTGATCTTGAAATATCTCCCCTAAGGAGAATGATCATTGTTATAGAAAGATTGTTCTTCTACAAATGTTACATCCATGGTGTTATAGTATTTTCTGGTACAAGGGCAATAGCATTTGTACCCTTGTTGGGAGGATGAATACCCAACAAAGATACATTTTACAGATCTTGGATCAAGCTTTCCTCTATTATGAGGATGAATGTGCACATAGCATACACACCCAAAAACTTTGAATTCCAGGGTGCTTATAAAATGTGTTCCAGGATGTCCCTCCTTTAGCACTTGGATAGGAGTTTGGAAACCTAGAATCCTTGAAGGCATTCTATTAATGAGATAGGTTGCTGTAAGGACAGCCTCACCCCACAAATACTTGGGCACCTTCATAGTGAACATGATGCTCCTAGAAACTTCTAGGAGATGCATGTTCTTCCTCTCAGCCACCCCATTTTGTTGGGGAGGGGGGGGGGGTATCAACACAGGTACTTATATGAATGATCCCTTTGTCAGAGAAAAATGAGGTAAGACCTTTCTCAAAGTATACCTTACCATTATCAGTCTTTTGAACTTTAATTTCAGTATTAAATTGAGTTTTGATCATGGTATAGAAGGTTTTGAAGATAGGTCCAACCTCAGATTTTTCTTTTAGAAGAAAAAGCCAAGTAACCCTACTGTGATCATCAATAAAACTGACAAACCATCTCTTGCCAATGATGGTCTTTAGTTTTGATGGTCCCCAAATATCACTATGAAACATAGAGAAAGGACACTGCACCTTTTTAGGAAAGTTAGTTCTAGTATGCTTAGAAAATTGACAGATTTCACAATTAAAAGAATCAATATTTATTCCTTTAAACATACTAGGGTACAATTTTTTCAAGTACTCTTCCTCTCACATTTAGAGCTCTAGGGTAATTTAAAAGGTATTTTACTGAAACAAAAAAAAATGGCATTCTTGAAATATTTACAATGATATACGCGTATGTAGAAATTTGTAGATATTGTAGTATTGAAGAGCTATGTAAGTGAAACAATAATAACAAAAAAAATGGCATGAATGAAATATTTACAATGAAATATAAAAGTGTAGACATCTGTCATAGTTATGAGAATGAAAAGTAGCGTAGGTTCAAATAAAAGCGAAAATACCTAATCCTTATTTGTTTCTATACGGATACAAAATTTTGTTTTATTTTCATCTTATTCAAAATAAATAAACTTATTTTGAGCCACTTAACTTATTAAAAATAATAAAACATTACCTTCTTTCATAACATTAATAACAAACTCATATGTCATATGACTTTATTATTAAAGTGATGTCATGACAAATATCATTTCGCATACTTATATATTCAAACACTTAATGTGACACACATACTTATACAAACTACTTAACAAGTATCCATAGTATATTGTATTTAAAATCACTATACTACTTCCAAATACTTAAAATGTTTATTTACTAATAACCAACTTATATAATTATGTACTAACTAAACTTAATTGGGTACAACCACATAATTAATTACATAATAAAAACTTACTTAATTTACTTATTATCTAATTAAAATAGATATTCATCAATTACACAAATATACCTACTACTTATTATTTCTCAACTTCTACATATTTTTGTTCAAGTTTTCATTTTTTTCAAAACAACATAATTTAAACTCTTTGCTTTTATATCGTTTTTGGGATATTGTATTTTTCAGGAAATGGCCTATCCACTGAATATTGGGTCAACAAACGGACAAGCTGAACCAAAGAAAAGGGTGGTGGCGATCAGGACCTTTCCCCCAAATATAAACGGCCCAATCTGGAAGCATGGTCAAGAGGGAACTTCTATGGACCTTACTAAGGAAGAGCCCACAAAGATCTGCCTGTTGACGTCATCGTGGTAGAAGACGATGATTCTGAGCTAGAATAAGACCTTGAAGAAGAGGACCCAGAGGAGGAAGACCCTGAAGAAAGGAAAATCAGGGGGTAGAAGCAAATGTGGAGCATGAAGACACGCCAACCCCGGAGTATGTTCCAGAACCCCAGCCGGACCCGATGATGGAAGGGCTCTCTGATTTGGGAAGCAACACCATTAGAGATTGTTTATCTCCATAACCCCATGACAATCCGGGGTAGAGAATACCACTGGACCAATGGATACGAAAGGCGGGTCTGGGATGAGTGTTTAGCCCTACGAGAGGAGATTCGAGACTTGAAGGTTGCATTGTGTGATGCAAAGAGGAAGATCGAGCACATGAAACAGGGGATCATGTGATTGGCTGATTCTTTTGCGATGTTTTTTTTTATATACATTATAAAATTAGGACAATAATCTTTCGGCTTGGATGATTTTGTTTTGGTAATAAATTATTTTTCATGGATGATCACATATTTTCTTTTACTTTTTCATTCCAGGTGTTGAGTAAACTTTTTTGGGATGGTTGTTGTGCAATCTCACGTTCGCTTTTAATTGAACCTACGCTACTTTTCATTCTCATAACTATGACAGATGTCTACACTTTTATATTTCATTGTAAATAATTCATTAATGCCATTTTTTTGTTATATTATTGTTTCACTTACATAGCTCTTCAATTACTACAATATCTACAAATTTCTGCATACATGTATATCATTGTAAATATTTCAAGAATGTCATACTAGGGTAATTTTAAATGACCTTTTAAACATACTAGGGTAAAATGGCAGTACTCTTCCTCTCACATTTGTTTGGTACCTTTTAGAGCTCAGTACTCTTCCTCTCACATCATCAAGAGATGAGTTCAGTCCCATAAAAAAATTGAAGATTCTTTTCTTCTCCTTAATGGCCTTATATGTCTTGGCATCAATACTAGACTGCCAAGATATATTTTCAAAGGCATCAAGTTGCTGCCAAGATCTTGACAGGAGGTTGTAGTAGTCAGTAACTGACATCTCCCACTGTCTTAGATCATGCAACTTTGATTCAATTTCATACTGCTCAGAGGTGTTATCTCCTTTTGAGTAGAGGTCAACAACATTGTTCCAGATTTCCTCAGCAGTATCATAGAGGAGAAAGTTCTCTGCAATGTTGGGAGTCATGGACCCCAGCAAGATGGACACCACCTTGCTGTTTTCCACCCTCCATTTTTTGCTAGATGGATCCCCTTCTGCAGGAGCTTGACTCTCACCGGTGAGATATTCTTCCTTGCCTCTTCCAGTGATGTAAAATCTCACTGTTCTGGACCATTTGAGATAATTGTCACCATTAAGTTTGTGACTGGAAAGTGGCATTAAAGAGGGTTCAGAGTTCCAGGGGCAGCATTAGAGGCTGCTTCATCCCTTGAATTAACTTCTGAAGATTGCTCAGTTGCCATAAAGAAAAAGAATATAAGCAGACAAGAGTTTGAGATCTTAAGGCTCCGATACCATGTAGAAAATAGCACTTAGAGAGGAGAAAGATATGAGGAAACTGTTTTATTGCTTAGATACTTATCGGGTAGATAAGAGAGGATTACAATATATAGAAGAGGCCTCCAACGGTTATAAAAGTAAACCCAACGGCTATATGCACAGTAATAGCAGTTTACTGTTGCTAGATAGATTAAGCACTAAACTAAGGCCAAAAAGGGTACAAAAAAAAAGGCACAGAACAAGCACTAAACAGGTGCTGAATAAAAAAAAAAACATGTCTAATATTCAACAATATAGTACACCATGATTTAAAGGCAATGTTCTAAAAGGCGCTGGACACTAGTAGGGCGGTGAGGGGGCGCCAAGTTTTTTTTTAATAGTAGTATGGACATAACAAATAAGCCGTCAAATGAAGTGGAGTATCTATACGCCTTTTTTCTTTGTTATTCACTTTGTCAAGTATAGGCTTAAACTTGTCCTTCTTATTCTTCAAAGCCTCTTCCATGACATTCTTTGCGTTAACAGGACCGACCCCTCTAGACCCCACCCGCCTAACCCAGACCGCCTAGGGTATAATCTGGACGCCTGAGACCCGCCTAGCGACTAGGCGCCATCTAGACCGGTTTTTAGAAGATTGTTTAAAGGTAAGTGAATCCATTCAAGAATAAGATCAAGTCCAATGGTGTGTGATATTTTCCCAGTAAAAGCACAAAACCTTAGCAGCTTCAATGGCATTTAGAGCAGCAACCTTAAAATCATTCACAATCTGTGGTATTTCATCCGTTCTTAATCGTCTTGGGGGTGAGAATGAATGCACGTCAATACCATCGGATGCAAGTTGAGGTGGTATTCCCTTGTCCGTCGAAGAGATTGGAGCCTGACCATTTGGCAGATAACCTGTAAATACCAGTCAGATTAAAAATAAAAAAAAAGGCATTATAAGAACAGGAAGTGAACTAATAGCTTGGATGACTTGCAGAAGAAATGATGGTATCTTATACATTCAAATTCAAACCCTTCAAATTGTGCACTAAGATCTCCGGTTAGATCTCGAAAACAAATATCTGAAACGGCAAGAAATACATTTATACATACTGGAATTAGAAGCTCTTCCAGCATGCCAAAGCTGGCAAAAAAAGACACCACCCTTGTCATGAACAGCATCTACAATGGGTTTCCAGGCCTCAACTTGCTCTTTTGTCCAAATACCAGGTGTGTCCGGTAACCTTCGATTATATATGAACAAACAACACAATGAAGACAATGGACCAACACTTAAACATAGCATTTTGTATAATGAAAGACTTCAACTAAAGAAAAGTCCAGAAAGTCACCCTCGGGCTGTCTCTGAAACCGGAGCGGCTTCAGCGATAAGAAGACCGCCTTCAGTCGTTCTTTGGGTGTAGTATAATATAGCGTGTGGCTGCGCAACATACCCGTACGATCTCTGCCTTGTCAAAGGTGCTAAAACAATTCTGAGTAAATTTCACAGCAAAAAAGGTTAATTTTCTGAATGTTCTTATTGCTAAGGGTGTACAAATCCAAACTAGTACACTTTGTTGTAATATCCCACGTCGGATGTGGGAGAAACTCATGACCTTCTTATAAGTGTGAGATATAAATGTTTTGTCAACTCGGGTCAGTCCTTTTCGACCAGCGAGGGCGGCGGTCAAATGCTTAGACTGGATCATTTATTGCTCACTTAGATCTACCAGACCGGGGGTCTGGGGGCGTTACAGTTGGTATCTCCTCTAGAACTCTGATGTGGGAGACACACATGACCAATATTTTGTCAACCGGTTTAGCCCTTTTGGAACAGCGAAAGCGATGGTCAACTGCTTACACCGGATTATTTATGACCTATTTAGGACTGCCAGACCTAGGGTCTGAGGCGTTTGGCTATTTTAGGTCAATCAGATCCTGCATATGCCCAATGCTTCCCTAATTTGTCTTATTCTAATCCAAAAATAGCAAATTTACAAGTGTTTAATTATTCAAAAGACTTGAAATTTTCCTGCCTGCCTGCCCAAATTACTGAAACAAAACTTTATATGAATGGATGAGATTAGCAACCATTAACCAACATCAAAGCAAAAATAAACAAATTGAAATACGGTAACCCAGAGTATAGTATAATCGGAGACGCCATAAACTAAACTGAATGCAAGAAGAGAAATGAGAAGAGGTACCTCATACCTGTGTGAGAGCTGAAAGTTTCCCATTTTATAGGGAGTGAATAAAGGATTATGTTGCAGAGGCTGCTCCTCATGAACAAAGTCTCCTTGCTTGCTCATTCTCACTTGCAAACTCTGAATTTGGCTGATCCCAGACAGAGTTCCGTTGAGAATTATACTAAACAAAAATAGCAATATGTAATGATAGAAGAGTACACACGGATGCACACAATAATTGTGAATATATTGTCATGAATATACATACATACAGAAAGCGTCCGGGGGAGGATTGTATTGTGTGGGCCTACTACGCCTACGGCCCCCACGACGACAATAACCGATGGACACCAATTTTCTGTTTTAACTTGAAAAAATAAATTAATTTTATTAATTTTGAATAAAATAATTCTTATCTACTATTTTAATCGATATTTTTAATTTTAAAAACAACTCGATATTATACTCAATATAATTCAAATAACTGATCAATTCTATTTTAATGAAATCAAATTGAAATATTTAGTGTCTAAATGGATAATATTGTTTGTTTTTATATTATTAAAATATTTTTTTCAAAAAGAAATTTATAGGATAAGAATAAATGATTCATTATATTTTTTTCTTTTTAATCAATTCAATAACTTTTATTATTTTAATATCATTGTATTTTCTTGAATAACACTTGAATAACTAAATTATTGAGGATTAGTATGTTGAAGATTTTAAGTCAACTCCACGAGACGAATTTTTTTTTTTTTTTTTTTTGAAGGATGGAGACATTAACAATAAAAAATTCTATTAAAAAAAAATCTGAGTTGCTGACGGGTTAAGAGCAAAAGTACTGGATGTGTTGTAGGTGATGGGTATTATTAAAGGCAGTTTTTATCGGCACCACGACTCTACGATCAACATATTTTATTTTATTATTTTTTATTTATTTCACCACACCGTTGAATCACTAAAGGCACAAATCCATTTAATAATTTTCAAAAATGTACACTTTAGTACCTCAGTTTTTATAAATTATAAAATAACTTTTTTTTAATATTTTAATACAAATATTTCACTGTCCTGTTTAAATATTTCTAGTTTCAAATTGTCTTTTTTAACTATAAACTCTTAAAAAAAGCGTAACGTGTGTGGGAGTGATTCATAGATTACGGAATGATAAAATAATAAAATAAAGGGGGATTGAGGGAAAATGACAAAAATATTTACAAAAAAAATTTCAGACGGACAAAAATACTCCTTTTAATAAAAGAGACGTGCCGCATGCATATACAATGTTTCACATCGTCCGCTGCTTGACCGCTTTAGGTTGTTGTTGTTGTTGTTGTTGTTTTTTTTTTTTTTTTCAAACACTCGTAACTTTTGATTTACTCCGATCATCAAATTTTTTTTCACCAAAATTCATTTTTCTTTTGCTCTTTAATTTGAGCCCAAATACGATACCCTTCCGATGTATATTTGAAAGCCGAAAAATATTTGTATTAACCGGAGCGTGTTTTTCTTATAAACGACCGTAACTTTTGAGTTAGAACACCGATCATCAAAATTGTTTCACCAAAGTTCATTTTTTTTTTATATCTTCATTTTGAGACCGCGTTTGATACCCTTCCGACGTAGTATTTGAAAGCCGAATTTTATCGAAGCATTTACACCAACACAGTAACAAAGCAACACATCAATAAAGTAACACACCAACCAAGTAACACACAAACAAAGTAACAGACCAACAAAGTAACACACTAGTCTATTTTTGTTCTCAACAAAGTAACACACCAACAAATTAAAGTAACACACTAGTCTATTATTTTTGTTCTCAACAAAATAACAAAACAACAAAGTAACACACTAGTCTATTTTTGTTCACAACAAAGTAACACAGTAGCACAGTAACAGTAACACAGTAACACAGACACGTTTTAACCGTCAATGGACTGTTCATAAAGTATTAGCTTCTATGCCTCAATGCACCGTTCATAAAGCATTAGCTATGCCTCAATGCCAGTGTTCATAAAGTACCAGCTGCATTTGATACTACCAATAAAGACCACTAAATTCTGAGTCTTCAACTGGAAAAGAGAGCAAAAAGACATATGCAAAAGAAATGGGATCAGGGAAATGGGATCTCTGTTCCAGGTTACAAAAGAAAAGAATACTTAAAAGTAAAGAGTAGTGATATATCCACTACTTATTCTATCTCAACATCCTACACAATACAATCAACACCACACATTTTGTTGAAACCCATCACAATAAATATTTGATCACTTTTATCAATAGATACAAAGCATGTAGTGGCATGTGCGCTACACAAATGTGTAGTGCACATATCATTTTCCAAAAGTAAAATAGCAAAAAGCAAAAAGAAGGAAACAAACCTGATAAAGGAATTACACACAGCAAAAACGCTATCTATCTATTAATAAATTGATAACATTCAATGCCAGGAAAGAAAAAAGGAAAATAAAAATCTTCTCAAAAAGAAAAAGAAAAGAAAAGAAAATCAAGGGAACAGGGTATGGAAACAAGGATTTGGAGACAATATATATAACTCAAACAGGTTTTTGAAATTGATAAAGATATTTGATGGCCATACTATTACATAACAACAGCAACCAATTCACTAAAAAGGAAATAACATGAAAATTGAAAGCACCACACACAAGTAAGAGGAAAAGGAAAATTTCCCTAGAAAAGAAAAGAAAATGACGGGAATGGATAAAAACATTCTGGTTTCTTAGAAAATTGCAGGCTGGGAGAGTACCACAAAAGGATGGACAGCTGCAAACACAATGACATCAGCAGCAGAATGCGTTAATCCATTCCCCAGAACAACAGATTTGACAATCAACTCTTCATTCAACTCTGTTAGCACTTTCTTGAGACTTTTATTTCTCTATCAATGAATTCATCAACTTTGTTCTTAAAAGGACTGTCTGGCAACTACTCGTGTTACCACACGGATTACAAACCGGGCAACATATGCACAGCACAACAGATTTACAAGACCACCTACACCATGTGTTTCTTCACCCTGTACACCACACAATGAATGAATTCACAAAGAACATCATAAACCAAAAAACAATGACTACAAGGGAGCAAGAGAAAAGTGAACCGAGCAATACACGTCCACTTTTGACTAGTGACTAAGAAACTACAATACAAGTCCACTTTTGTTTTCATGTGAAGAACACTACACTAGCATGCTGAGCCAAAAGATTCATAGTAGTAATTTCAAACTCATTTGATCAATATGTCGAACACAAAAGAAACGATAGAATGAAGCACAAATTCCAATAAACGAACACAAAACATCAAGCACAAATTAATACAACCGTAGAGATGCATAATAGCTTGAAAAACTAAAGAAAACTTCAGGAATAAAAATAAGTTAATCTTGATTGCTTAAAGATTGCAAGTTAACTAGGAATTAAAACAAACACTTTAGTACAAATACTTTTCACCATTTGGTAGACTACTCACCCTTTTAATTCAAATTATGCTTCATATTAGGAATGAAAAAAAACAGTATTCACCCTTGGCCCTCAGAACATTTAGAGTTGATTCAGTGCACCACATATAAAATAACATATCCACAATGCAAATGAGATGCAATTAATAGCTAAACACAAACAGATTACCCTTCAAATGCCATCAAATAAGCAATCGACTGCCTTTACTTTATCTCAGTACACTAAAGTCCTCGTATATATAATCCCTTTTAAGAAAAATCCAATGCCTTTGGGAGGAGTCCATTGCTTCTAACATAGTACAAAATAATTGACAATATAATTATCAAAAGAACGTTTCTCAGTGGAAATCCTGCAAGAAAAAAATAAAAAATACATACCCGGATTTATGAGGATGCATAAATATAGATAATCTACATACCAGTTGGTCCGGTTCAGTTGTTCTGTTGTTGCCTTGTTGCCTTTGTCAAAGCTGTGAGGTGACTCAGGTGAGCCGTGAGTTGCTCAGCTGCCTGTGACTGTGAGAGATGGAGAATGGTGGCCGACGCCGCTGCTGAACCGCCGATTGAAGGCTTGGAGAGGCCGAATGCTGGGCGGAGAAGTCTTTGAACCATAGTTATCAGACCCGGCCCGGTCATCGACCCGGAAAACTTACTGGGTCACCGGGTCACCGGTTCAACCGGTGGGTCACTGGTTCAACCGGTGGGTCACAACATAAGGTTAAAAATAATATTTTCATACAATAAAAAAAAAAATGATAATAATGATGAATTCCAAAATATTCCAAGTTTTCAACATCCAAATAATAAATACAAATGAAAATCGTTTTTGATATCAAAACACATGACGATACAAGTGAAAAACCATCAAAATTTATTATAAAAGAGTTGATCCATGCATTGTAACATTATTAATTCAAATAAAAACTAGTCCTCGTTCCCAACAAGTTTGTTTATAAACAATGTTAATTTATTACTTGCCAATTTTGGAAGTTGTATTGAATTTCGACTTTAGTTTGTGGTGTTTAATTTGACGAATATAGAAATGTAAGAACTCATTTCTGCCAAAAGATAGAGTACGAAATAAGAAATGATGGTTAGGATATTCGACTCCTACCTGAGGGACCTGGGTTCAAGTCATAGCAATGATGTTTTTTTATAATAAAAAATCCTGTGGCAATTTAAAAAAAAGAAAAAAAGAAAAAGAAACAGAGCGGGTTGATTCATACCGGGCCGGGTCGCGGTTCACCGGTCCAACCACCGGGTTTTCCGGGTCTGGGCGGGTCAACTCCTTGAACGGTCAGACTCTTGAATCGGCCCGGTTTTGGTCCCGGGCCGGGCCAACCACCGGTTCGACCGCCGGGCCGGGCCGGGTCTGATAACTATGCTCTGAACGTCTGCTCCGGCGAACTGCTGGCTGAATTGCTACTGCTGCTACCTTCGATTGATGAGCTCCGGCGAAGGAAGGTAGCTCCGGTGAAGGGAGAGCGGCGGAGAGCAATCAAATTTTCATTCATAATCACCTTAGTCCGATTTCAGATGGGTGCGTTATGCCGGAGAACAGAGGTCCCTTGATTGCGATTGAAATTGGATCAAGCGAAATTATTTATAACAGGGGTAATTTAGTCTGAACGAAATTATTTTGTCCTTAAACCAACAAAAAAACATAAATTGGATTAAAATTTATATACAACACGGAAAATGGACTAAAACCTAATATTCCCTAAAATAAAAGCACGATGCATAATCTAAAGGAATATAAAATAAACCGAGGCGAGCGTAAGAATTATTTATGTAAGATAAATTGCTCCGGTCTCGTGCTCATGGTTGTATCAAGTGTCTCTTTAAGATATAACGGTTTACATCTAGGATTTAAAAAATGCGAGTTGCGACGAACTTACGGGGTGACCCGACTTCTCCAACAGAAAGTCGCATCGCTTGAGCCGTTCTTTTTTAATAGAAAGTAATACAGGCTTGAAATCCAATAGTGCATAGTAGGGGTGCAAACGATCTGAACCGCTCGCCGCTCGGCTCGTTAAATACTCGCTCGGATATGGTTTTAATCGAACTCGAGCAGCTCATCATAATTAACTAGCTGAACTCGAGCAATTTAATGCTTGACTCGACATGCTCGCGATCCTTATCGAGCATTTTATTAGTATTTTAAAATATATCATATTTCTTATTATTATGCTGGTGGACTTAATATTTCATGTGCATGTCTTAGTATTTTTACCATTTTTTGAGCTGCTCGAGCTCGAGTTTGAAAGTGCTCGATTTTTTTCGAGCATAATCGAGTCGAACTCGAGCATGATTAATATGTTATCGAACCGATCTCGAGTAATTATTTTCCTGCTCGAGCGATCTCGAGCCGAGTTCAAATATCACTGTTTTAAAGGGGTTGTTCGATTAGATAAGTAAATGCTTGATTCGGATCGAATCGTTTACACCCCTGAGTCTATATAACGGGGAGTATGAAAAAACTCATCTTCCCTTTAAAAAAAAACTCATCTTCTCCGTATTTAGAAAAGTTAGGAATAATTATACGGGCACAACGGTTGTGCCACAACGAGTGACACAACGAGTGACACAACGGTGATCTACACCATTGATCATATTAGATTTACATCTGCTCAATTTAGATACATTATTATCAACGGTGTAGATCACATTTGTGTCACTCGTTGTGGTACAACCGTTGTTCCCGTATCATTACTAGTTAAAAAATCTTTATTGGATGCATTTTCTAATGATTTAAGCAAGCCTACGGGCAAGATCAATGCAAATTTTTACTATGGTCAGTGGCGGACCTACAAAGAGCTAAGGGGGGCAACTGTCTTCCTTTAATCTGAAAAAAACCTACTAATATATGTAGCATGCATGTCTATTGTCCCCCTTAATTTTTTATTTGTCACTTAAATTTTTTACTCCCCCCTTAACGGAGATCATGCGTCCGCCACTGACTATGGTCCTGGACCAAGTATGACTTGGTGATCCAGGACCACTAGAAAACTACTTAAAAGCAAGCTGGTTGGAATATTTATTCTTACTCTTAAGTCTAACAAGATAGTCATTAAAGGGGAATAAGATCCTTTCAAGTACTTGAGGAGTATTCTCTCAAGTAGGAGTGATCTAACCACACACCCAAAATGTGAAAATCATCTAACCGTCTATTTATTTTTTCAAAACTACGTCGTTTTGGTGATAATGTATAAAAACAAATACACTTTACCTTTAAGTACTTGAGAGGATCCACTCCCGGAAGGGAAAAAAATAAACACAGAACAACATGAAAATAAAAAACAGAAAGCGTTCAATCACCGTTTATTTTCAAGGATAAAGGAAAGACATGAGGGGGAATTTTGCGTTGCATCAGCAATCTATCACAATTGCTACGGCTGGAGCGAGGATTATGCTTGGTCCGCCTTACTCCGCATCAGTTACTTCTTTCAACCAATTCTTTATTAAGATGTACAGACATGGATACGCGGACACAGATACAGAAACATGAGACACGGGATACGAGATTTTTAAAATATGTAAGATACGGACACGGGTCAAAATGTAAATATTAAAAATATAAATAAAAAGAATATGGAAATATGACTTACGATAACTTAGCAGCCAAGCAGGTGACAGAAGGAAAAAAAATATGACTTACGATAACTTAACCGCAGTGTGTAGAAGAGGAGATGACAATAGGGAGAATGGAGAAAGAGTGCCGGAGCCGGGAGGGATTGATATAATATTTTAGGGTTTTGGTTTGTAGTAGCCGTGAATATATGTAATGTATTTTTTTTTTTAAAGAAAATATACTCTACCCAAATTTTTCTTTTTTTTGAAAAAAACTTGTCCACGTTTCCAGATTCGTATCTATAGGCGTATCCGAAGCCGTGTCCAATTTTTGAGTATTTCCGATTCAGCCCGACACCGTGTCTTGTGGCGTGTGTCGCGTACGTGTCCGTGTCCTCCGTGTGTCGGACACGAATACGGCCACCAAAATGGCTTGTCCATGCATCATAGATTCTCTATTGCAAGCTGGCATGTATTGCGGGTACAGCGATAGGGATTGGGTAATCGGTGGAAAATAATGGTGCAGTGTCTTCGATCGGAAGCCTCACAGCCATCTTTCATATAGAAAAATGTGGGAAACGTTTCGACGGGATATATACAACTCCGCCAAAGCCTGCAACAAATACATATATATGTATCAGCTAGAATTAAGAACAATAGAAATTTTATGCATTATATCTCAAGTTAAAGTACTCCAAAAAATGTAAACTGAAGACCCTATAACGAATGATCGATAACGATCGATAACGATCTAACTCATTCGCTCGATAACGAACCCCGAGATTCAAATCGATCATTCAATAACGAACCCCAACTCTTAACTCATTCGCTCAATAACGATCCATCGAGACATAGTAGATAGTACTATCACAATGATCGATAACGATCTAACTCATTCGCTCGATAATGAACCCCGAGATTCAAATCGATCTCTTAATAACGATCCCCGACTCTTAACTCCTTCGCTCGATAACAATACATCGAGACATAGTAGATAGTACTATCACAATGATCGATAACGATTTAACTCATTCGCTCGATAACGAACCCTTAGATTCAAATCGATCGTTCGATAACGAACCCTGAAATTCAAATCGATCATTCAATAACGAACCCCGACTCTTAACTCATTCGCTCGATAACGATCGATCAAGCCATGGTAGATACTACTATCACAATGATCGATAACGATAACGATTTAACTAATTCGCTCGATAACGAACCCTTAGATTCAAATCGATTGCTCGATAACGAACCCCGAGATTCAAATCGATCGCTCGATAACGAACCACAAATTAATGTTAACTCATACGCTCGATAACGATCAATCGAGCTATAGTAGATAGTACTATCAGAATGATCGATAACGATCTAACTCATTCGCTCGATAACGAACCCCGAGATTCAAATCGATCTCTTAATAACGATCCCCGACTCTTAACTCCTTCGCTCGATAACGATCCATCGAGGCATAGTAGATAGTACTATCACAATGATCGATAACGATGTAACTCATTCGCTCGATAACGAACCCCGAGATTCAAATCGATCTATCTTTACCGATAACGATCTAACTCATTCGCTCGATAACGAACTGACGCTCTATCGTACAAACCCCGAGATTCAAATCAATCGCTCGATGACGAACTAAGGATCTATAGTAAAGAGTACTATCAGAATCACCTGTATATTATTGTTCGATAAAGGAATTTTTATAAAAAATAATGTATTTTATATTTTAACGCAATGCTTATTAGAATATGTGACGATGGTCGGCTCAGGCAAAGCCACGTGTCAGACAAGTATTGGCTAAGCTCAAGTGGAGTAGGGAAAGTCTCCCGACCAGAGAGGGGCCGGAAGTCCGACCAGGGACCACCATGGACCCTGAGGGCGAGCAGCCTCCCCAATCTTAACCACCGCAAGACGGTCGATCTATAAAGTATGCGCAGAGTGCGACCATACTGGTCCGGCCAATAGGCCCGAGCGGTCACGCATTTATACACACGTTTCCATAAAGTAAGGATAAACGTGGGGAATGAATCCGGCCTCATTAAGGCTCTGATTCAGCACTAAATATAAAAGAGGCATTATCTCTTAATAATTAGGGATTGATATCGATCCCATTTTAACTAAATCCTTGAAGGATACGGAAAAATTAGGGTTTAGACTCCCTATATAAACCACAACAAGAACTACGGCCGACTTGATTCCAATTCAATTATTGCATACGTAGGCAGCTTGAGGTCAGTTCAAGTTCAGTCATACTATCATCAACATCCCTAACCCAGTTCGACGTTTACCGGTGACCGGAGAGCTACCACTAGATCCGTTAACCCTATTATTCTATACGGAGAGATCCGACTTCATCATTGGCGCTAAAAGGAGGGTCATCTATTGGTAGTTCTAGAAACACCGTGCAGTTATCATTCCGCCAAAACAAACAGGGAAGAAAACGCAGGAAGCAGCCACACAAGGTGGCGGATCAACTGTTGCCGGAAAAGAGGCCGGAGGGCATTTAGTCGGACAAGAAGGGGAAACTATGGCACAACTCTCCCAGGAGGAGCCCCTGCCAGATCCCGCACTGTAGGCTTTGGTGGAGGCATTGTCAAACCTTCATCCGGCCGCCTTCAAAACAATCCTGACAAACGCTTTTAAGGTCCGGGGGGAAGAAGTCACAGGGTGATGTGATCCGTCCCGAGACATTTTATTTGTTTTGTTTATTTTAGTTTTCGGTGTTTTAATGAATAAAACGGCCTTAGGCCCATGTCAAAAGTTGCCCATATGTTAGTATATTGGGCCAGGTGTTTATTTTTAGCAAATAATAGCCTTTTGGGCTTATTAGGGTTGAGTTAGATTTGTTACAAAATAAAGTGGCGAAAATTACAATGTAATTTATCCCACATTGGTTAGCTACATTAGTTTCATGAATATTGTAGCCTATATAAGGCACCTAGGTTGTTCTTTTACAAACAGTTCAATTTTGAGTGATATTATTGAGTCTATTGACTCAATAATTTTCACTCAAAATTGAACTCTTTGTAAAAGAACAACCAGGTGCCTTATATAGGCTACAATATTCATGAAACTAATGTAGCTAACCAATGTGGGATAAATTACATTGTAATTTTCGCCACTTTATTTTGTAACAAATCTAACTCAACCCTAATAAGCCCAAAAGGCTATTATTTGCTAAAAATAAACACCTGGTCCAATATACTAACATATGGGCAACTTTTGACATGGGCCTAAGGCCGTTTTATTCATTAAAACACCGAAAACTAAAATAAACAAAACAAATAAAATGTCTCGGGACGGATCACATCACAGGGGAAACGAACACCAAGGAGAACCCACTCATGAATGAGAGGGACAAAGCCCTCAATTTATCGCAAGAAGAGCAGGCAGAAGCCCTATCAACCAGTTCTAACCCTGGCAAAAAGGAAGTTAAAGAACAAGATAAGGATGCGGCTCGTATGAAACTGGACGCTATTCTGGGTAAGACTCCTTTTTCTTTTGAATCTCCTTTTACCGAGCAGGTAGAGGGTTATCCTAGACCCCCAGGATTTAAGATGCCTAAAATGGATCCCTACGATGGGACAAAAGACCCCAACGACCATATGCACCAATATTTAACGCATATGACCCTATATAACGTTGCCGATCAGATGAAGTGCAAAGCGTTTCTTGCCTTGTTGACTGGTCGGGCTCGGGAGTGGTTCAGGAAACTACCGCCCAAATCCATTACTGATTTCGCTACCTTGGCGAGAAAGTTTATGCATGCGTTCATTGCGGCTTGACCATTCCAGAGAAATGCTACTCACTTGCTTACATTAAAGCAAAAGCATGACGAAAGTGTGTTACAATTCCTGAAAAGGTTCAATGAGGAGTCAAGACAGGTACAAGGGGCAGATGAGCACTTGATAGTTACATCCTTCATAGCAGGACTACGAGAGGGTCGGCTCTACGCCAAGCTGAACAGTAAACCCCCGCTTACTATGGAAGATTGTGTAGAAATGGTCTTCAAGCATTGTCAAGGGGAAGAGGCCAACCGCCTCAAAAGAGAACAAGAAAAGACAGATCCTAGAAGGGGGAAGTCGGCACGACAACCCGACAAAGATCGAAAGCAAGTATGGGACATGATGACCACTCCGATTACCGACAGGCTCGGAAAGAAGAGAGCTCTCCAAGAAAGAGACCTGGTGCCGTTAAACCGACCACGTGAATAGGTGCTTGCCCTGATGGAAAGGAAAGGGATAGCACGAACACCACCGCCTCTAAGGGGGCCGGTGGAGAAAAGGGATCATACCAAGTATTGTAAATATCATAAAGATGTGGGTCATGACTCAGAAGACTGTAGAGACCTGATCAGAGACATAGATGCTGCAGCCTTGGAAGGAAAAATCGATGAGCCGATCGATCGCACATGGAACCCTAACCCAAGGGGAATAAGAGAATACAAGAGGTGAAATTACTACCAAGGAAATGACGGCAGGGGAGACCTAAAGCGAAGGAGAGATCCATCTCTTGATCCTGAAGGGCACATGGATAATAAACCCATCAATACCATTAACACTATTGCGGGTGGTCCGGCAGGATCCAGACCCCTCGGAGAAAGCAGTAGTGCCAAGGGCCCACCGTCTGAAACAGGCAAGAAACAAAGGTTGTCGGGGGAGGTAGTTTATGGACCGGGAGACCCTCTCCCTCTGGTGCCCAACAATGAAGGTCTGGTAATTGAGTTGGTAATTAATAAGCACACGGTGAAATGAGTATGTATAGACACAGGGAGCGCAGTAAACGTTCTGTACCTATCGGTATGCCATGCCATGAAGATTAGAGATACCGAGCTGATTCCTATCTCGGCTCCGTTGTTCGGGTTTGCCGGACCACCGATTCATCCTGTGGGTATGGTTAAGCTACCAACAACCATTGGACAAGGGAGAAAGAGCAGGACTCTTATGGTCGATTACGTGGTAGTCCGTTTAGCCTCGGCCTATAGTGTCATTTTGGGAAGACCCGCTCTTATAGATCTTCGAGCGGTCATCTCCCGCGCACACGCCAGCATGAAATTCCCTACTGCGGAGGGAACGGCAGAAATGAAAGGAGATGTAGAAACAGCAAAGAGCTATTACACGGCAACAATAAATCAAAAGATGAGGGTTCAACAGGTCCTTATTGACGAACTTGTCCCTGAGGAAGAGGAAAGATGGTTAACCGATGATGAGGTAACACAAGAAGTACTCTGGGAAGACCAGGAGGACTCCGTAGTCGGGATCGGGTCCTGGATTCCAGAGCCACACAGACAGGGTCTGATAGGTTTGTTGAAAGAGTTCAGGGACATCTTTGCATTGACTGCAGACGACATGCCTGGTCTGTCGCCCAGTCTGGCATTGCATCGTTTAAATGTCGACCCTAATAGAAAACTAGTTCGGCAGATGAAGCGTTGTTTTGCTCAGGAGGGAGTGGAAGCTATCCAGAAAGAGGTAACGAAGTTGTTACAAGAAGGGATAATTAAATAGGCGGTATATCCTGAATGGCTGGCCAATCCAGTTCTGGTCAAAAAACTAGATGGATCTTGGCGTATGTGCGTAGACTTTACAGATTTAAACAAGGCGTGCCCAAAGGATTGTTACCCACTCCCAAAGATCGACAGTTTAGTAGACTCCACGGTCGGATTTGAAGTGTTCACGTTCTTAGACGCATATAAAGGGTATCATCAGATTGCTATGGCTCCAGAGGACATGGAGAAGACGTCTTTTGTGACAGAGAGGGGAACATTCTGTTATGTCACTATGTTGTTCGGCCTCAAGAACGCTGGGGCAACGTACCAGAGGATGGTTAACAAAATATTTGAGAACCAGATAGGGAAATGCTTGGAAGTATATGTGGATGACTTATTGATCAAGAGCAGGTCTCTCGAGCAATATGTAGCGGATGTCAGAGAAATTTTTGAAGTGCTAAGGCAAACGCAGATGCGTCTTAACCCCAAAAAGTGTACGTTTGGGGTCCGATCGGGAAAGTTTCTAGGGTATATGATATCCAAGGAAGGCATAAGAGAAAATCCGGACAAGGTTGAGGCCATACAGAGTATGGCCCCGCCAAAGAATGTCAAAGAAGTACAAAGATTGGGGCGTATGGCCGCCCTAAATCGTTTCCTTTCATGGTCGGCTCAAAGGGCTCTGCCCTTCTTTAAAATTTTGAGGCAAGCAAACCCCTTTGACTGGAATGAAGAATGCCAGAGGGCATTTGAAGAGTTGAAAAAATGCCTCACGAACATGCATGTGCTCACCGCTCCCCAAGATAGGGAACCCCTGTATTTATACTTGTCAGCATGCCAAGAAGCCTTGAGTGTAGTCCTGGTGAGCGATCAGGATAACATCCAAAGGCCGATCTTTTATGTTAGCAAGGCCCTTCGAGGGCCAGAAGTGAGATATACCAATGCAGAAAAGTTATCATTAATTTTAGTCCATGCATCAAGAAAATTGAAACCGTACTTTCAAGCACACCCTATAGTGGTCATGACCGACCAACCGCTCCGGCAGATTCTAGACAAACCAAAGACATCGGGAAGGTTAACAAAGTGGGTGGTCGAGCTGGCTGCCTACGACATGGAATTCAGGCCGAGAGTATCCATTAAGGCTCAGGCCTTGGCCGATTTCATTGCAGAAGGAATAGCCATAACTCTCGAGCAAGAGCAAACCAACAAGCCCGTTGACCAGTGAACGTTATATGTGGATGGAGCGTCCAAGAAAGAGGGAGCGGGAGCAGGTCTTCTGCTCTGTAGTCCGAAAGGAGAAGAATTTCCTTATGCATTGCGTTTCAACTTTAAGGAAACCAATAATGAGGCTGAGTATGAAGCGCTCATTACAGGACTCAAACTGGCCGCAAAATTAGGGGTTAAAAGGTTGCAAGTATTTAGCGATTCCCAGCTGGTGGTAAACCATGTTAAGGGGGAGTATGGGGAGAAAGAAGAAACTATGAGGAAATATCTTTTCATCGCCCGAGCGTTGATTTCGCAGTTTGAAGATGTCAAAAATGGGTCAAATCGCCAGATCTAAAAATGCTCGCGCGGATGCATTATCTAAATTGGCATCCAATTTTTATTCAGATAAGAAAGTCTTGATCGAGCAAGTGGCAGAACGAAGCTATGAACAAAAAGAAGCTCAGCAGATTAGCCAGCAAGCTACTTGGATGGATTCCATAGTAGCCTTCCTAAAAACAACGTGGTTCCAGAAGACAGAGTCTCGGCCCGTAAGATAAGGCTTCAGGCAAGCAGGTATTCATTATTTAATGACATCTTATACCGCAAATATTTTATAACACCGTGGTTACGTTGTGCTACTGAGGAAGAGGGGAATTACCTCCTGCGAGAAATACACCTGGGTATCTGTGGAAGCCATATGGGAGCTAGAGCCTTAGCTCGGAAATGCAGACTGTTTGGATACTACTGGCCGACCATGGGAGCAGATGCTCGAGAATTGGTGATGGCCTGTAAGGCATGCCAGTGCATGACAATCTCAGACACCAACCATCACAGCAAATGGTCCCCCTAGTATCCCCGTGGCCCTTTGACCAATAGGGAGTAGATCTGGTCGGTCCCTTGCCTAAAGCACCATGTAACATGAAATTTCTGGGGTAGCTATTGATTATTTCACTAGATGGGTAGAGGCAGAACCACTGGCAATGATAACAAGTAGAGCAATTCAAAGGTTCTTATGGAAGAATGTGGTCTGTCGGTATGGAATCCCAAAACATTTGATATCACACAATGGTACCCAGTTTAAAGATAGAGCCGTCCGAGAATGGTGCTCAGAACTTGGAATAACTCAGCACTTTACATCTGTAGGGTATCCGCAAGCTAATGGGCAAGTTGAGCAAGCAAACAGACAGATCAAAACCGATTTAAAAAAAAGATTGGAAGAAGAGGCGAACATTGGGTAGAGCAATTGCCCAATGTCCTCTGGGCATATAGGACGATGCCTAACTCGGCCACGGGCAAAACCCCTTTCTTGCTATCATATGGACGTGAGGCAGTTATCCCGGCATAGATTGGATTACCTTCGCCTAGAGCAGAGCTGTATAGCCAGATTGATCAAGAGACTGAGCTCAGGCACCTGAAAGATGAGCTAGAAGAAACGTGATATAGATTTAATAAGAATGGCTAAGTACAAGCAACAGATCGCACAATATTACAACGCTAAGGTGAAAGATTTGTACTTTAAAGTAGGGGATTTGGTCCTTCGAAAGAATGAAATCAGCAGACAGGACCCTCAGGGCAAGCTAAAGCCAAATTGGGAAGGTCTGTACAAGGTCATCAAGGTGCACGGGAAGGGTGCCTATCAGTTAGCAGACGCTCAAGGGAAGACCATTCCACGAAGTTGGAACACAGCCAACTTAAGACGATTCTACACCTGAGACAGGTTCAAGGCTGTTTACTCTTTCTTAATTATTATCCGTAGTATGAGACTGTGTAATAAGTTGCCTTTGCAACCATTTATTTCTTCAATAAAATTTGCATTGATTTATTCTATAACATTTATATACATAGTTTCTATATAAAAATTAAACTGCCAAGAGCAGAATAAGCTCAGAGGCTGAGCGCTATAAAAATTTAACTACCAAGAGCAGAATAAGCTCAGAGGCTGAGCGCTATAAAAATTAAACTGCCAAGAGCAGAATAAGCTCAGAGACCGAGCACCATAAAGAATAAACTACCAAGAGCAGAATAAGCTTAAAGACTGAGCGCCGTAAAAATTAAACTGCCAAGAGCAGATAAGCTCAGAGACTGAGCACCATAAAGAATAAACTGCCAAGAGCAGAATAAGCTTAGATACTGAGCGCCGTAAAAATTAAACTGCCAAGAGCAGGATAAGCTTAGAGACTGAGCGCCATAAAGAATATACTGCCAAAAGCAGAATAAGCTCAGAGGCTGAGCGCTAAAATATATATATATATAAGCTACAAAGAGCAGATTAAGCTCAAAGTTAAAACTGCGAAAGCCATCTTGAAAAGATCAAACAAGCCAAAAATAACTCTCAAGCATTCTATGTCAGAAATAAACAGACCATGCTTGAGGAGGCCGCACAAAGACAAGACAAAGCAAAGACAAGATAAAGTCAAAAAGGAACAGCCATGAGTGCTCTTCCCTTTTATAAATAAAAATTTCATCAAAAGTCTTTACAAATACCAAAACAACAGACCGCAGAGTAGGTCATAAACATATTACACGGATTTAGGCTAGGAGCCACAAGCTGAGGCTTCTTGTTCTTGAGGCACAGAGGTTGCTTGAGTGGCCGGCTTAGGAGGGGGAAGAGCAGGGTAGTTTTGAACAATATCAACCCCCGATTTGAGCTCCTGAAGACGTTCGTTGTACATTTGTCCCATGCCCGGTTTATACAAACTCGCATTCTTCAACTTTGAAAGGTCAAGGCTAGTGAACTGTGCCTGAGCATCATCGATTCCCATCGAGTACCCATGATTGACTATAGGGATAAGAAGAGCAGAGAGGACCCCCATCAAAATGGGCGGTACTATAATAGTCCCGGATGCCTTTGGCCACAAGTGCAGGGACGGAACTCTCCAGAGCGCTTCGAGCAGATTGCGCCGCTTTCAGACTCTCTTCAACCCTTGCCCTCTCTTCTGCCTCAGTGGTCAGCTGTGCCTCCAAATTCTGTACCTCTGTGGCATGTGCCGCTCGTAGAGCCTGCATCTCCAGTTCATGCTTAGTCTTGAGGTCGACCAGACCCTTTTTCTTGGACTCATACAAGTCTTTATACTTCTTCTTGGAAGCTTTCAACTCAAACACTGTCCTCTCGTGCTCATTAGCAACAGCTTTAGACTTGGCTAAACGGTCAAATACCTCTTGACCGATACGAGCACCGTGACCGAGCATAACCATAGGGTGAGTAAATATGCATATAAGTAAATATGCATACAAGTATGCATATAAAAAGCATCAACGAAGAGATACGTAATAAATCATACCATCTCAGCTAAGTCTATGGTGGACATAGCATGGAGCACGGCTTGAATCGTGGAAGCTTCACCTTGCTCGCCTCCGGCGGATCCGGCCATAAGTAGGCTGGAACGTCCTCTCTTACGGGCTGGCTCTCTTGCAGTTGATGGAGCCATCTGATCCGATCGGCGCAGTGGGACCAAATCGGAAACCTCCTCTTGATCGGAGGGAAGATCAGAAACAATCACATCCTCTTCCCCAGACCGCTGAGGGTTGCGCACAACGTCATCAGACTATTCAGCAAGGGATTGGACGGCGGCAGAGTCAAGCACCGTGCCAGATGATCGGGTCGGCAAAGGCTCAAGATCAGTCTGGGTTGTATGATCAACTAGAGCTTCTTCAGGCTGAACATCGTCAGTTCTAGCTCCTGCTCCGGACAGTAGATGTGCCAAGTCGGCCACTAAGCAAGGAAAACAAAAAGTAAGATGCGTTATATACAATTATACAAGTAGAAAAGAAATCGACAGTTATAGCAAGATCCTACAAGATTTCTCTTCATTCTCTGTAAGTGGTGCATAGGGCTCGGGTCCAGCCTCATGTAACCGAGCACGATCAATGAGCTCGGAAGGATAATTTTGGCAGTCCATGGAGATATCCAACTCCCTGATAACTTGGATCCAGTCCTTCAGATCAGCCATATCAGGAGTTTCGTCCTTGTCGAGCGTCGCGGTGTTCCATCTACCCAGTCGGGCATTTCCCTCGTGACGAACAAAGAAGAACCTTTCTTTCTATCTCTTAAAAGACGTTTTCCCGGTGTGCTGGATAGGAATATCTAGTAGAGGACCCGGTTGGCGAAGAAAATAATACCACCCAGGAGAGTTTGGAACCTTGCAGCGCCGGTAAAACGTCCGGAATATCCCGACAGAGAACCTAGTCCGTACCAAACGGCACCAGATGGCAAAGCCTACAATGCACCGGACCCCGTTTGGGGCGAGTTGGGCAATTCCCAATTGATAGTGGCGGAGAGTAGCCACAATAGCGGGACATAGGGGTAACCTCATACCACATTCAAATTGCTCCTTATAGACTGCACAGTAATCAGGGGGAGGCTCAGACGCATACCGGCCGACGACCTGAGCGTCAGTTCTCAATGATGGACTAATAGGAATGCAGGGAGCAAATCTGGTTGCATCTATGTGATATTGGTTACAGAGATAATCAATAGTCTGTTGGGAGATGATGGATTCGATTCCAAAACTACCCATGATGGATTTAGCTGCAGAAACGGCCTTAAGATGTCTCACAAACGCAGAATACCTAGGGACAGGGGGCACAGTATGTCTAGGGACAAGCCCAGCCAACATGTTATATTGGTAAGTAATGGCCGGAGAAGTGGCCGGACAAGACGAAGTAAAAAGGGGTTGGGCCGCGGCTACCCCTTCAGTTTCAAAATCAAGAGATTTAGGGCTCAATTCTCTATCAACAGACTCGTCGGAAGGAGTGGAGGATCTCACCCTTATAAATCACAAATTAAAGAAAAATCAGAAATGCCAAGAGAAGATGGATACTTACTTGCAGAAATGGAAGAGGAGAAAGACTTCAGTTTTGCACCCGGCTTGAACTTAAAAACGGCAATAATAAGGGAGAACAGACGTTTGAAGAGACAGGTTATAACCCTAAGCGACGCCCTGGTTAACGGCCCATTTGACGTCAGCAGGCACTGGCGCCTGCTAATAATGACAATCGCAATAATATCCGTGACGCGTGTCATAGTACGTCTCGATCGGCTGCAACGAGGAGAGCCGCCCAGTCACGACCAAGTCTGGTTGAAAACAGATCGCCCCGGGCTAAAGACCCAGGCCGACCTGAGGGGCTTATGACGATGGTCTGCTCAGCCAAAGCCACGTGTCAGACAAGTATTGGCTAAGCTCAAGTGGAGTAGGGAAAGTCTCCCGACCAGAGAAGGGAAGTCCGACCAGGGACCACCATAGACCCTGAGGGCGAGCAGCCTCCCTAATCTTAACCACCGTAAGCCGGTCGATCTATAAAGTATGCGCAGAGCGCGACCACACTAGTCCGGCCAATAAGCCCGAGCGGTCACGCATTTATACACACGTTTCCATAAAGTAAGGATAAACGTGGGGAATGAATCTGGCCTCATTAAGGCTCTGATTCAGCACTAACTATAAAAGAGGCATTATCTCCTAATAAATAGGGATTGATATTGATCCCATTTTAACTGAATCCTTGAAGGATACGGCAAAATTAGGGTTTAGACTCCCTATATAAACCACTACAAGTACTACGGCCGACTTGATTCCAATTCAATTATTGGATACGTAGGCAGCTTGAGGTCAGTTCAAGTTCAGTCATACTATCATCAACATCCCTAACCCAGTTCGACGTTTACCGGTGACCGGAGAGCTACTACTAGATCCGTTAACCCTATTATTCTATCCGGAGAGATCCGACTTCGTCAATATGCATTTTAAAAAAAATTGTTTTTATTTAAAGGGACGACACTGTCGTCCCTTCAAATGGGCATTTATATAAAACTGAATCTTATTTATTAACACAACGTTTTATATTTCAAAAGCATTTAATTTACTTTAAAGGGACGACATTTGTCATCCTTACAAACAAAAATTTTATAATTTCTTTTATACACATATTATTTCTGAAAAACATTTAATTTCTTTTAAAAGGACGACATTTGTCGTCCCTAAAAACCAAAAATCTTATATATATTTTCATATATCGTATTTTTATCTGAAAAAGGTTTAATGGGACGACATTGTCGTCCCTTTAAATAGTTCTGTCCACGTGGAAATCCAACCTGGCAGGGTGGGGTTAATATTTGTTTTTTGGGACGACATTGTCGTCCATTTAAAGTTTCCCTCCGAAATATCCGCACAAAACTTTGACTCTGTTTGAATTCATTTAAAGGGACGACTGTGTCGTCCCAATAAAGATATTTAAAGGGACGACAAAGTCGTCCATTTAAAGTTTGTCCCTTTAAACACGTTTTCTTGTAGTGCTATTCGATTCAGTCCAAACTTTTGCATACTTTATGTTCGTCCATTAATTAGTTCCTCAACATCATTGCTGAAGTCGAATGACGCGCGGGCAGAAGAATCCAACAACCACCTATAAAGATCGTAACATACATGGTGAGGTGATGGTGAAGTATGAGCCTAGAAAAAGAGCTGATAATTTAAACAGATATATATTCACAGAGCTTCCCAAAATCAAATTATTAAGAGAAAGATACATGCAATTATATATGAAGAAGCTTTTTAGATCCTATATATTACCGCAACATAACAAACCATTTCATTTTCATATTTATTTTAAGGACAAAGCAATCAAGTAAGTGCAAAGGAAACTAACAACTAAAAACAAAGTTAGTTGACAAAGGGTCAAGCAAATCACCAAGCAAGGTGTGAAGGAGCAACGACGCATGCATCTTCATAATATTTGCAAGAAGATTAATTTCACAAAACCAGTGAAAGTTTTGGATAATATTGTTCTGTCATTAATTGTGAAAACATTACAATATCTTATACACCACACTCACACAATCTAGGCTAGATTCTTTGTAAGGAAATCTACGCGGGAACGCAGCGGAATTCAAAAATTTGATTTCCTTTTACCCAAGATCGACTTCGTTTAAGCAATAAACAAATAAGTAATAGACGGTGGTTACCTTGGTTGATCTATAAGATCGACGCTTTGACCATCAAAGGAGAGTAGTTCTGCATAGAGCCGCCCAAGTGTTCGGCCTCTACCGCTAGTCCACACGAACAGCTCGCCGGAATCCCATCATGGATTGCTATTGGAAAACTCCGGTTGCTAGACCGGCCTTTTTCCCTCTCTCCAACTCTCTATAGGATGCTCTCTATTTTACACAAGAACTATTAGTTCTTGGAATTGTGATGTACCAAAGAGCTTGACACCCACTTCCTTTTTATAGGGAAAGTGGCGCCCCAAAGAAGAGTAGAAAGGAAGAAAACCTTTTCCCAATAAAATAAGGAAAATATAATTGATTGATTTATCTCATTTATTATAATATCTCATATTAAATAAATCTAGGATATTGTCAATATCTCATATTGAATATTCCCAAGATATTGTCAATATCTTATATTGACAATATTTACCTTTTATTATATTACCATAAATCAATTTACACATGTGTATATATCACATATATATTACACAAATAAATCCATTTATATATAATTATACATACATGCGCATGCATAGTGCCAAACACTTTTGCACACACACGCACACAAAGTATTATATATATATATATATATATATATTAATATCTAATATTAATATTTGGTAATACTATTAATTAAATTGCACAATCCAAGTGTATCATATACACACACAAATTGCGCCACCTTAGCCAATAAATTGGCATCCGGAATATTCTTTAATTAATATAATATTATTAATATCTTGTATTTAATTTATTCATAATAAATAAATACCACCATATTAATTTACCACTATAACCTTTATAGTCGTGAGATAAATTCTTTCCTTATTTGGTTATCATCTATAACCACATTTTAATCCGGCTAGATGTTCTTATGTGTGTGACCCGATAGGCTTCCGAATATGTTGGCCGTAGACACAAAGTGCAAATTACGAAAATGCCCTTCATGCCTAACGATCACGGGATAGCGTCTAGCAACACAACGTGACCCCCAATCATCGGAAGAGTCAAATGCAATGACTACTACCTTTCATGTGAAACAGTTACCGTGTAACTTACAATCCTATCACTGTAATAATATCCATACGGTCGTTAGTCGAGTGTCAAAACATCAACGACCGTATCTTATAATCTGGATATCAAGCTCTCTCAAGTAACTCATTTACTCCCACTTTGCAAAGATTCACGAGAGTAAGACATTCCTTATAAGAAGGCCATTTCGGATATTCATCCCAATCATAGGGAACGCGATTCCCGGACGACCAATCATGTATACTCCGCATGCTTCAATATCATACCCAATCACTACCGCATGATCGCCCCGTGGCTAGGGAAACCTCAATAGTGTCAAAGCATGACAATCCACACCGTGATGCCATGAAGACTCCGGTCTTAAGGATAATTACACAACCGCCACATAGTGTGACACTTATCCGTGTAAGTGGGCCAGTCTAACGTACGCATTCTCTAATACACGTCCACGTACGGTCAAGTGTCTCTACACTTCGATAGACGAGATCTATCCCTACCCTTAAAGACAGAAGACATCCAATACGTGCTAGCCTGTTTATACTATCAATTCCCTGTTTAATAGTACATCAGCCTAGAGACATTTTAAGTATCAAACTTATTAAAGTGATTAGAGATCTCATCAACCATAATCGCCTATCATGGTTTCTCTATCACGGTTTAATACTAAGGACGTTATCATATAACAATTCATAATTGGTTCTTTAAAAAACATATATATGACAACAGAAAAGCCATTTAATATATGTATAAACATAAAGAAATAGTATAAATGATCCGACCGGTCGGATCCGGTCCAACCCGATTGGGTTTAGGACACTATTCCAACAATCTCCCACTTGGCCTAAAACCAATCACTCGCACACACAAGACCAAGTTGAAACACAAGAATCTCATGCAATACTCGCAACTAGCCCTAGCCATAAACGGATCGCTATCCGTGGGGACTCGGACTATCTTCATATCATGTTCCAAATGACCAAGTCAAAGGAACCGCCTCAACACACACACGAATCTCTGACGAGACCACGGTCCTTGCTTCAAGCAATGAATCCACTTACTATATCAACTATATAGAAAAGGTGGAAGAACCGTATAAGATTCAGGAATGAACCTTCTAGATCCATGTACTGCTCCCGCTGCGCCTCTAAGGCACTACTGTGTTTTGGCTCGGTTGTAGAATTTACTGATGACCCATAGGCTAGAACATTTCCAGCTCACTGTATCACTTAATCAAAGTGATTGCAAACCCGGACCGTAGCTCCCACTCGCCTTCATAAGGCTCGGGATTTACGTCTGTATATCTATGTTTATTTAATTCCAAGTTTCAATAAACTAGGAACTCTTCCTTAACTTGTTTAAGGATATTCTCGATATTCACCAGATCTACTTTCATACTTGCTCATGACTATTCATGGACTATGAACATATGGCATCACCTATAAGATGGTTCCTATCGCAGTAGCGAAGGAAACCTTCCATAAGCATCATCTTTCACCTTATCTTTAGGACCAATGTCCTAACATAGATAGATCTCGCGATCTATGCTAAACATCTTTTAGCATCACATCTATATAGGTAAACTATAATCTAACAGCAGTTAAATATATCACTATAGATTCTTATTTCCAAAATAAGAACCGCCAATCCAAGTGCTTTCGCAAAGACCTTGAACTACCAAACATTAATTGACTGTGACATGGGGTATTAATTCTTGAGAGAGATATCCAATACCTTACTCAAAAATCGTAACACACTCCCACTACCCATCTTGCACATTGGGCATATCCTTCTTTTGACTAAATCAAACTCCTTTGATTATCAAACAAAGAAATTTTCTAGAGAAACTTGTTTGAGTCCATAAATGGATCTCATGGGCTTACATATCATGTTATCGTCTATGAACATCGAGCTATCTGCCCAACGTCTTCAACACTATCATATAGTCATGATACAAAGTTATAACAAGTATCATCTGAATAGAACTGGGCTCAGCTGGCGGCATAAAGGTAATTACAAGGTTTACACCTCATACCCTTCAGCCGTCACTATAGCCTTATGGTAATCATATTACTATCCATGTCAACCTTTCAGGGACACTCCCCTTGGGTAAGACAGACTAGGTTCATAACCTGGTTTGTCATTGATGGAATTCTTATTCGGATATTATGGCTCCTGGCCATATCTCTCAATCTTTCCTCTCAAACATTCTTTCATAAGTCGTGAGATATTCATTCTTCAAGATGAACATACCAACAGCCTTTTCAGGCTTGAGGTTATCCACAGACTTACAGAACTTTTGTGTGCACTGAGCAGTGTTTTACACCTCATCGCTATGCGGCGTCTGCTCATGTTCCAATGGTTGAATATATCTTTGTGGTTCTCAAACTCTTTTGAGATCTTATTTACTCCCACTGTCTCTTTTGGAAGTAACACTTCCTCTAGAAAATAGCATGTTTGGAGACAAACATTTTTCTCCGCGGACAGGTAAATAATATCTAGCGTACTTGCTAAGACATTCCACAAAGTTGTATATGTCGTACCAGGCTCCAAGCCTTTCTGACTTTGCCTATGACAACTTCAAATCATCGGTTAAGATAGATTCGACATTATCCTCTTCCATATCTAATATGGAATTTATTCAACCTTTATTCTTTGGAACTCGGTTAAGTATAAGGGCACTATCCCGAAATGTGTAAGGGATACATCGCATGGCTTGCGTCACACCTTTATCATATAAAGTGTTATTTCCATTTTGGGAACACAATCTAATTGCGTATCCCAAAGATGGTATCCTTCAAGGAGAATCTTATTCTATTTCAGACGACTTCTGAAACACCCTTCAAGTATTAATTACTTCAATCCAATTGAAGATTAATTCCTAAGTAGCTCATCAATCTCATATTCGTACTAGCTCGAACTTTTTGGGCTTTCCGAATTATGCACTTCACTGAGTACACTTGACTATTTCTAAAAATAGACGTAGAGATTAATAAACAATTATTTGTGGCATTAATTGTCACAAGCCAACAAACATCGGTATGTTCAGGATTTAGACAATTTTTCTAGATTTTGCAACCTTTTCTTAAAAGGGTATACTGGTCATCTTTAGATAAGATGCGTATCACCCACATGATTCATAATCATATGGTTCAACATCATCAGAATGACGTTTAGTTACACGCTTCCCTTCCAGAGAGTCGACATCTAGAACAACTACAAATATCAAGGATAACAGCCATACAAATATTTAGTTGAGATCTCATCACATATATCAACTATATAGTGATATCAATTTAGTATGTTAGATTCAGTGACCTTCCAACTTTATCGGAATAACATTTATTCTTTACAATTGAATATGTCTACTAAATCCTAACAGATAACTGAAAGTATGTTCTTCATAAGAACCGGAACATAATAACATTTATTTAGTTCCCTTATCAGTTTACTAGATCCAGAATATGGTAAGTATTACAACATTTGCTTCACCTTCCATATCTGTATTTAATCTTTCTAATTTAATCACACTCGTAAGATATCATATATCTTAGAGTTGACTTTGAACTTAGATAGATTTATCTCAACGCAATTGCCTAGAATAGAAACTTCAATAAGTTCTCTATTTGAGCACATGCCCTAACTTTCCTTTTCAATCCTTTAAGCACTTAAAAATGTTTCTTATTGTAGTCTTCATAAGACTTAAGAAAAGATCACAAGAGCTATGTCTTTGATTTCCTTTCATAAAGAAAATCTAAAGTTTATTAAATAGTTTATTTAACCTTTTGAATCGTATTCAAAACATTGACTATTTAATTAACCTTTAAGCAATGATAGAATTAAGTCGATACTTAAATCTTACAATTTTGAAAACAACCTTTTCAAAATCAGATGTGGTCATTCTTATCCAACGTTTGAATTAATTGTCATCGTATGATTGAATGATCATCTTGGATCGTATCCAATATATGACTAATTCGTTGAAATTTATTTCAAATGATTTAATCATATCATGAGCTTCCGCTTTCATTAATATTTAAAGTCTCGGAGAACTGCATCAATTATGTAATCTCCTTGTCTCTAACTACTATAACGGGATTGCTCATGCCATTGCTTATTTTAAAAGGATTAAAATTACTCAACCATATTTGAGAACGTTTCTCAAAATTAACAGTCATAATTTGGTTTTACTAATCGAGAATAAAACATAAATATAAAGTTTGCTAAAACTACAACATAAAAATGAAAATAAAAGAGTGTTGTTTATACACGCAAAATCAAAAATGGTCTTTTGATTTATGATTTTGCTCCCACTAGTCAACTACTCCCAATTGACTTTCAAGAATCTTTCAAAAATTCTTTAGTGGCCAAGATCCCATCTGGTTACCCCGATTCCCGACGAGGGCCGATCAACCGGAATAATTTGAAAGGTATGTAACTCTTACCAATCACATCTCTATGTGACTCTTGGTGGTTGACTAGTCAACTCTTTGACAATTCACATCTTTATGTGGTAGTCAACCCCTTGCCTCTAGAATAAAACGGTCCTGACGAGGGCCAATCACCGCAATACTCTAGTCAAGTCATAACCCAATATTCACGAGATCTCATACGATCATATCTCAATAACGACGATATACCCGTGGTAGGTCAACTCCCGACGAGGGCCGATCAGTTGGATCCGAACAAAGGCTCTTCACCGTCGCTATAATATTGGGAGACAATTTTCGACTTGATTTTTGTTGTGGAAGTATTTACGTAAATTAATTCACTTAATTAATTTTAATTACGGTCTCATCAAATATATCTATCTCTATAGACATACATCCTACACATTTATCTAGATCGTGCCTAGTCATGCATCTATCGTATCATATAAAATAAATACAAGCACAAAATAAATAAATGCGTAAAGTAACCGGTATGATCATGGACTTTTCCTAGGTGCGGTTTCGAATACAAACTGACGAAACCGCGGGTCACAATCTAAGGGTAGTTGCAACCGCCAATAGGATCTTTAATGCTCCATTCTCCAATGGGATCTTTATTTTCGTCTTTCTTTGGTCTCCATCTTCTGCTCCATTCTTGTTACATTTAATTCTATCTAATAAAATAAATACAACCCGCCGCAGACGGGGGGAAGCCAACGGGAATGGGATAAATGCAGAAAATAAACTAGGTCACGTTCTTCATAACGGCCTAGGACAATTTTTAAACCAACAGAAAAATTAAATCTTTCACATCTATCCTATCGGTCGAGTCCATGATCAATCGGGGTCCATATAATCATATTATATCTACTATATCTAATCCATACAATAAAATCTTATGAAAAGATAAAATTAAAATTTAACTACTTGCGTCTTAATTAATCAATTAACATTTAATCTATTAAATAATTTTATCCAATCAATTAACTAATTAACATTTAATTAATTAAATGATTTTAATCGAAATAAAATTAACGATTAATTTTAAACCGATTTTAATTTTAATTTTAATTAATTAGAACTATTCCAAAATAAATCAAAATTAAAATTATTTCTCTTTTGTTTCTTTCCTTTTGATTCGTAATCAAAAGGGATGCCTTTGGTTTCCTAAACCAAATTTGGCTTAGGCCTGGCCACTTTCCAAAATCAAAATTTTGGAAGTGGCCTAGGCCTAGGCCTTTTACAAATCAAATATTTGAAAGGGCCTAGGCCTATTCCAAATCAAATATTTGGAAAGGCCAAATAATTTTGGTTTAGGCCTGGCCACTTTCCAAAATCAAAATTTTGGAAGTGGCCTAGGCCTAGGCCCTTTTCCAAATCAAATATTTGGAAAGGGCCTAGGCCTATTCCAAACAAAGTTTGGAAAGGCCATTATTATTTTAATGCCATGTGGCATCCCAATGGCCCAAACTATTTGTACCATTGGTTAGCCACATGACACAAGGAAATTAATAATCACAACTATGAACCATATTAAATCACAAAATACACAAAACAAAACTGGGGCCACCGCATCACGCCAGCAGCCGCCGGGAGCCCGGAGGCCGCCGCCGCCGCCGGCGATCACACGGTGGTGGTGCCGCCGCCGATCGGCCGAGCACCACCATTGCCGCCCTTTTTTTTTTTTCTTTTCGTGTATCAATTTTGCGAATTAAAAATCTTTCATCTTTTTAATCACGTGATTTAAACGATAAAATTAACTACGCAAAATAACATGCTTATTGCTTAAGCTCGAAGCTCTCTCTGATACCACTGTTGGGAAATCTACGCGGGAACGCAGCGGAATTCAAAAATTTGATTTCCTTTTACCCAAGATCGACTTCGTTTAAGCAATAAACAAATAAGTAATAGACGGTGGTTACCTTGGTTGATCTATAAGATCGACGCTTTGACCGTCAAAGGAGAGTAGTTCTGCATAGAGCCGCCCAAGTGTTCGGCCTCTACCGCTAGTCCACACGAACAGCCCGCCGGAATCCCATCATGGATTGCTATTGGAAAACTCCGGTTGCTAGACCGGCCTTTTTCCCCTCTCTCCAACTCTCCATAGGATGCTCTCTATTTTACACAAGAACTATTAGTTCTTGGAATTGTGATGTACCAAAGAGCTTGACACCCACTTCCTTTTTATAGGGAAAGTGGCGCCCCAAAGAAGAGTAGAAAGGAAGAAAACCTTTTCCCAATAAAATAAGGAAAATATAATTGATTGATTTATCTCATTTATTACAATATCTCATATTAAATAAATCTAGGATATTGTCAATATCTCATATTGAATATTCCCAAGATATTGTCAATATCTTATATTGACAATATTTACCTTTTATTATATTACCATAAATCAATTTACACATGTGTATATATCACATATATATTACACAAATAAATCCATTTATATATATATACTACATACATGCGCATGCATAGTGCCAAACACTTTTGCACACACGCACACAAAGTATTATTTATATATATATATATATTAATATCTAATATTAATATTTGGTAATACTATTAATTAAATTGCACAATCCAAGTGTATCATATACACACAAATTATGCCACCTTAGCCAATAAATTGGCATCCGGAATATTCTTTAATTAATATAATATTATTAATATCTTGTATTTAATTTATTCATAATAAATAAATACCACCATATTAATTTACCACTATAACCTTTATAGTCGTGAGATAAATTCTTTCCTTATTTGGTTATCATCTATAACCACATTTTAATCCGGCTAGATGTTCTTATGTGTGTGACCCGATAGGCTTCCGAATATGTTGGCCGTAGACACAAAGTGCAAATTACGAAAATGCCCTTCATGCCTAACGATCACGGGATAGCGTCTAGCAACACACCGTGACCCCCAATCACCGGAAGAGTCAAATGCAATGACTACTACCTTTCATGTGAAATAGTTACCGTGTAACTTACAATCCTATCGCTGTAATAATATCCATACGGTCGTTAGTCGAGTGTCAAAACATCAACGACCGTATCTTATAATCTGGATATCAAGCTCTCTCGAAGTAACTCATTTACTCCCACTTTGCAAAGATTCACGAGAGTAAGACATTCCTTATAAGAAGGCCATTTCGGATATTCGATCCCAATCATAGGATACGCGATTCCCGGACGACCAATCATGTATACTCCGTATGCTTCAATATCATACCCAATCACTACCGCATGATCGCCCCGTGGCTAGGGGAAACCTCAATAGTGTCAAAGCATGACAATCCACACCGTGATGCCATGAAGACTCCGGTCTTAAGGATAATTACACAACCGCCACATAGTGTGACACTTATCCGTGTAAGTGGGTCAGTCTAACGTACGCATTCTCTAATACACGCCCACGTACAGTCCAAGTGTCTCTACACTTCGATAGACGAGATCTATCCCTGCCCTTAAAGACAGAAGACATCCAATACGTGCTAGTCTGTTTATACTATCAATGCCCTGTTTAATAGTACATCAGCCTAGAGACATTTAAGTATCAAACTTATTAAAGTGATTAGAGATCTCATCAACCATAATCGCCTATCATGGTTTCTCTATCACAGTTTAATACTAAGGACGTTATCACATAACAATTCATAATTGGTTCTTTAAAAGAACATATATATGACAACAGAAAAGCCATTTAATATATGTATAAACGTAAAGAAATAGTATAAATGATCCGACCCGGTCGGATCCGGTCCAACCCAATTGGGTTTAGGACACTATTCCAACATTCTTATCTTGTACTACAAGTTTGTTATGCCACCTCACACATAGTAATTACAAGAGTTCCCTTTTTAATCTTATCCTCTAACATCCCCCTCAAACGAAAGGGGGTCTTGACAACTTGAAGTTTGTCTCTGAACTGACTGAATTTGGTGATGGATAATGGCTTGGTAAGACAGTCAGCAGTTTGATCAGCAGAAGGGATGTGTTTGATTGTAAGTTCCCCTTTCAGCACATTGTCTCTAATGAAGTGTAGATCAATTTCCACATGCTTGGTTTGATTGTGGAACACTGGATTGTAGGCAAGGGCTTGAGCACTGAGATTATCACACCAGATTGTAGTTGTTTTTGGCAAAGGGGTAGATAATTCAGACAGTAGAGAAGTGAGCCATTGTATTTCTGCAGCAGTGTTAGCCAAGGATCAATATTCAGACTCAGTGCTGGACCTGGAGACTACTCCCTGTTTCTTAGAGCTCTAGGAAACTAAGGATCCACATAGATACACACAATATCCTGCAACAGATCTTCTGTCAGCTTTATCACAGGCCCAATCAGCATCTGAATATCCAACAAGATGAACTCCTGATCTGGAACAAAGTGCAGTGCATAGTCTATGGTACCTTGCACATATCTGAGGGGTCTTTTGAGCAATTGCCAGTGGTATACTCTTGGTTGCTGCATATACTGACTTAAGGAATTAACAGCAAATGCCAGATCTGGTTTGGTAAATGTCATATACTGAAGAGCCCCAAGAACACTTATGTAAAGTGTTGGATTATCCATAAATGGACTATTAGTCCTGATCATGTCTGTTGCAGTTGTGAAGCATACATATGTTGACTGAGATACAAGCCAATGGCATCTCCTTGAACTTGCATTCCTAAGAAGTGACTCACAGGACCAAGATCTTTTAGGGAAAATCTGTTGTGCAGCATTTGAATGAACTAGTGAATAAGAGGTGACCTATTTCCCGTAACAAGTATGTCATCCACATACACAAGAACATATAGAATGGAAGTGCCTCTTTTGAAGATAAAGAGTGAGACATCAGATTTGGATTGATAAAATCCCCACTTGAGGAGCTGTTGTCTTAATTCTTCAAACCATGCCCTGGGGGCTTGCTTGAGGCCATACAAGGCCTTTTTTAGACAGCAAACATTATGTGGTTTTCTTGGATCAACAAAGCCTTCAGGGTGAGGCATGTAGACAGCTTCTTTCAGGGTGCCATTAAGGAAGGCATTATTGATGTCCACTTTATTAATGTTCCACTGACATTCTACAGCAAGGGCTAGGATGACTCTGATAGTGCTGGCTTTAGCAACATGGCTGAATGTCTCTGTGTAATCTAACCCTGGGGTTTGAAGAAAACCCTTAGCAACCAACCTTGCCTTATGCTTATGAATTGTACCATCACCATTCAATTTGAGCTTGAAGATCCACTTGTTTCCAACCAGTCTGTGATTTGAGTTTGGAGGAACAAGTCCAGGTCTGATTCTGGATTAAGGCTTTGTATTCATCCTCCATTGCTTTCTTCCACTCAACATATTGTAAAGCATCAGACACCTTGGTAGGTTCAGTAGGATAAGTGTGAGCATCATGTGTGACTAGGAAGGAGAAGGTTTTGGGTTTAAATATACCACTTTTAGATCTGGTTTGCATTTGACGCTGCAGGACAGGTGGAGGTGATGGAGAGGACACTGATACTGGTGATAGTGAAGGAGAGGGTACTGGTGTTGGTGATGGTGATGGTATTCGTGATAAAGATTGTGACATTGATATTGGTGATGGTGATGACTTTGATTGAACAATGGTAGGTGTGGTTTCAGAAGAATTCTGAAGTTGTGATGGTGATCCGATTTCTGTGATGTATGTGGTGTATCAAGTAGTCTTGAAGGTGTATTGTCAACATCAGGAGGTGCTGCTGTATCATGACCTGTATCAGTATTGTTCAAGGAGAGGGATTGACTTGGTGTACTAGAGACAGACACAATATGATCTAGGGTCTGACTATAATTCGACACAAACACAGGGGTAGACACTTTACTGGGGAATCCTATTTTGTAAGGGAAATGATTTTCATTAAACACAACATCTCTGGAAATATATATTCTACCAGATGGCTCTAAACACACATACCCTTTATGATCAGAACTGGTTCCTAGGTAGACACATTTCTTGGTATGAAACTGGAATTTTTGGTTTTGATAAGGTCTCAAGTAAGGGTAACAGGCACACCCAAACACTCTGAAGGTGTCATAGTTAGGTGTTTGACCAAAAAGGACTTCAATAGGAGACTTCTGAGACAAGACAGGTGTAGGTAGGGCATTAATGATGGTCACAGCATGCTTGAAGCTCTCCTACCAGAATTTAAGAGGCATGGCAGCCTGAGCAAGAAGGGTGAGCCCTAATTCAACAATGTTTCTGTGTTTACATTCAGCCTTGCCATTTTAGGCATGTGCATAAAGGCAAGGATGTCTGAATATGATGCCATATTGTTTAAGGATTGGTTCAAAGGTTCTGTATTCTCCTCCCCCCAGTCAGATTGAAAGGTTTTAATGGTGGTGCCAAACTGATTTTCAACCAGAGATTTAAAGTCAAGGAAAGCCTTTAGTGCATCAGATTTTAGTTTCAATGGATATATCTAGGTGAATCTGGAAAAATCATCAATGAAATGATGGTAGTAAGTGTATCCATTAGTGGATCTGACTGGAGAAGGTCCCCATAGATCAGAGTGTATAAGATCCAGAGGGTGTGTGGTTTTAGTTTCAGATATAGCATAGGGCAGATTGTGATGTTTTCCATACTGGCAGGCCTCACAAAAAATAGACATTTTATTAATATGATGATTACACAGCTTAGAAACCTGGGCTATGACCTTACTAGAAGCATGCCCTAATCTCCTATGCCACAAAATGGCTTTTTCTTACGAATTCACAGAACAAAGACATGACTCCAAAGGTCCAATTTGGCTTATAGATTCAGTCAACTTAGACTTAGACTTAATGGAAATAAGAGAGTTGTTCGTGGAGTGAAGAGAGCTCTGGCTAGATTCCTTAGGTAACTTTAACTACTTAAGTTCCCCTTCCAGCAGTACCATCCCTGTGGTTTTGTCCTTCACAATGCAACCAGAAGAGTAAAATTCAACAAGTACAGGATTGTCAATAGTTAACTTGGAAACACTAAGCAAATTTTTTGTGATTTTAGGGACATGAAGGATGTTTCGAAGTGTGAGTGCTGTGTGTGTGCCACAAAGTGTGGAATTACCAACATGATGTATGGAAAGATGCTCACCATTACTTACTGTTAAGGTGTATGATCCTTCATAACCATAGTTGATGTAAAGGTTGTTAAGATCAGAGGTGACATGGCTCATTGCTCCACTGTCCATATACCAGCTAGCATCACTCACTGTGTCTGAGGAGGCAATATAGGCACTGTTGGTATTCCTGTTCTGATTTGAGTTTCCTTCAGTGCTTGGGATTCCAACATTGGAGTCAAATCTGTGCCAACAATCCACAGCAATGTGGCCAGATTTGCCACATACTTGACAAACAGGCCTTGGAGTTCCATTGTTGGTGTTGTTATTGCTTGTTCCTCTACCCCCTCTGTCTCTAGAACTCCTACCTCCCCGATTTCCTTTTCCTCGTGTAGCATCTTGATTACCGGTGTTTCTATTGTAGGACTTGTTGTTACCAGACCTAGTTGCCAGATTTGCAGTGGCATGGCCTATCTCCAGATTAGCAGTAGGATTAAAATGGGCTATTAACCTCTCGTAAGTGACTAGGTGAGACTGCACCTCTTTCCAGGATAGAGGTCCAATTATTGAAGTCATATTCACTATAACCGATTCATATTCTTTGCTAAGGCCCCCAAATGTGGCAAGTATAAGCTCACCCTTAGTGATTGGATACCCTGCTGCAGCTAGACCATCAGAGTATGACTTCATCAATGCAAGATAGTCCATCATCAACTTGGATCCCTTCTCAATTTTTGTAAGAGCTGTTTTATACTCCAACATTCGAGCTTCAGATTTGTTGTTGTAGAGAATCTCCAAACAAGTCCAGATTTCATTCGCTGTTGTACATCCAATTACCTCAATCAGAGTTTCTTCTTTCATGGAGCTCATGAGCCACCCAACTAGAAGTTGATCCTTTGGGTTCCAATCTTCAAATTCGGGTTTGGAACGGTACAAGGAAATCCAGTGGTTGGATTATAGGTGGCTAGGACCTTAGGTGGTGGAGGTTTGCTCCCAAATAGATGAGAATCCAGCTTGTGTCCATGAACAATTGGCAGATTGTTGATTTCCAATATAGTTAGACCTGTCAAGTTTAATGGTGCAGATCTGATTCAAATTTGTGCTGAATGGTGTTAGAGGTGTGGTGGTCTGACTGAGCTCCGTGTGGGAGATGCATGGTGACATTCCGGTGACTGAGCTTGTTTGTAGAAAGGCGGAGGCTCTGGAAGAGATGACCGGTGAAAGGAAGTAGATGCATAATGTTGAGGCATAAACGCTGAAATCGATGGTCTAGTAAATGAGAGTTGGGAAACTGGAATAAATGATGTGGGTAAGGTCTGGAAACTGGTGGTGGACGGAGGAGTTCTTGAGACAACACCAGGATCAGTAATGGCGGGAATATGTGAAATAATTGAGGCTCCGGTCAGGGGTAATGAGCTGGAGACTAGAGGAGGTGAAACTCGAGAGGGTGGAGGAGCAGATGCTCCGGTGGTGGCTTCAGCCATTAACGGCTAGATAGCTCCGATACCAAGTGAATGGATAATATTGTTCTGTCATTAATTGTGCAAACATTACAATATCTTATACACCACAATCACACAATCTAGGCTAGATTCTTATCTTGTACTACAAGTTTGTTATGCCACCTCACACATAGTAATTACAAGAGTGCCATTTTAATCTTATCCTCTAACAAAACCACAATGCCAAAATGGAGGCGAGGCAGCTAATGAAAGTTAGAAACCAAAAGTGAATGGCCATCACCCATTGATAATCCAGCGTTGTAATACTCGGTAGTGATACTCGAGTGAGGACATCAGTAGTATTTTTACATTTTATACTAATAAAAATACATCATTTTTCGGATCTCAGTGGGGGCCAGTGCCCACCCTTTGTTAATTGGGTCCGTCCCTGCTTCCAAGATGTCTAGTTTCAAGTAATGAGTGGTTTTTTATCAGTTATGTTATACTGTACGCAGGAAGGAGTCAGTGATGGCCCTGAGCAAAGACCAAGTAGGCCTGGGCCTTGGGCCCCCGGTTTCCTATGGGCCCCAAAATTTCTCCAACCTTATAAACTAGTTTAAAATAAAATTAAGCATATTTTAAATCGTTGAACTTTTTCAAAAAAAAATCGTTGAATAAAATAAGGGCATGTATATTGTTGTTCGTAGATCGAATGAGGGGCTTATTGATTTTTTTCGTGGCTATAGAGAGCGTGGATTCAATGATGCCCTGGAGAACGTGATTTCTGCTGAAGAGAGTTTCAAAGTGCAATACTTCATGTATATAGTTGACAAAGCTATTTCGGTTTTATGAACAAAATTTTGGCTTCCTGTTTGATTTGAAGATGTGCTTCGTTGATAAAAATTTGAAGAGTTCTTGTGACAATCTTTCAAATATTTTGACACACAATGTAGAAACTGATATTGACGGGGAAGATTTCAACAGAGAGTTGCAACTTTTTAAACATATTCTTCCATTTGAATTTGGAGAACCCATCCAAGTCTTGAATTATTTAAAACGTCAAAATGGTTGTTTTACAAACACAGAGATCCAGGGGCGGACCCACGTGCCCGGAGGGGTTACGTGACCCCACTGGATTTTAAAATTAAAAATTGCAAAACGACATCGTTTTGCGTTTTGATAAAAAAAATCCAATTTTAACCTAATTTTAATAAAAGTTCCCTTTCCCTTCCATTATTCTGAATACCTAAAACAAAAAATGAACGGGAACGCTGCCAGCTGCCTCCTCTAGTCCTCCGACCTCCACTCTCCATCTGTCCATCACCGTCTCCGTTCAGGCCGCCTTCAGCCTTCAGTCCTTCTTCTTCTCCGGTGCTGCTGCTCACTGCTCTCAAATCTCAATCCATTCCTTAACCCATATTCCATTCCTCATTTAGGAAGGTAATAATTCCATTTATGATTTATCCCAAATTCTTTTAGTTTTAAATTTAGTTTAGACTTTAGATTTGAGCATTTATTTGTTGTGTTGTTAGTTACCCTAATTTTTACACCATGTGGCTGTGTGGTGCGGTGATGGCCATAATAGTGGCGGTCCAACTTTAACCGGCAGAGTACCGAGTCGGATGCACTATAGTAGCGAGCAAGGTCATATCCCACGAGGAATTTATCGAATACCAAAGTCGTCTTCGGATCTAGTTTAGGTCAACCATGATGTTTCAAGCTCGACTACACTAAAATATAATATAAACTAAAGATACTAAGGAAAGAAAGAGACATAGCTAAACCATTATCCAATTGATTACTTTCACCTCTCTAATCGATTATTCGGGGATGGGATCAACCAACCTACCAACCTAACACTTATATCGACTTATTCATGGGTGCAAACTCCTAAGCTAGTGTAAGACGCCATGAAACAATCAAACACCCTTTGCCCGGTTCAACAGTCCGCCTTTAAGGATTTAATTGACCGAAACAAGATTAATGCGCTAGAGTTGCTCGATTTCACAACCGATTGAACCTCACTCCCTAATCAATCTAAACAACTCAGTTGATTATAAGAAATGATCTTAAAACCCCTTTTCACACACCCTTCGCAACATACATTTATAAAAAGTGGTGTGTGTGTGTTCATGAACTAGGTGTACAGTCTAATTCAAGCATTAAGAACAAGTTTTAAGACATGAATTCGTCAATATAACAACAATTAAGCACTGCACATTCACAATTTCACAATTAGAGAGTGATTTAATCAATCTTCACATGATTTGACTATGAAATGTTTAGCTACTCATAATAAAACATGAAAGTTATCAAAGAGAAGATTAAAGCCATAAAAGAGAAAGAGAACTAATTACCAAAATTCAAAGCGGATGATGTTTGTTCAATCTCCATACAAACCCATGTCACTTGGAGAAGAAGACTTCAAAAACACCAATAAGGAAGAGAGAATCTATGCTAAAATTGTGTTTGATCTAAGGGAAGAGTGAAATAAGAGCTAATCTAAGGGAGAAACGTGATGAAAATCGACCTAAGGGAGTCCTAATTAAGTCTAGGTATGAGTTCATATCATATGGGGGTGAAAAATCTATAAAGCGCCCAAAAATGTGCAAATAAAGCAGTTTTGGCGTGCCCCAAAGTCCTTGGGGCACGCTGAAGCTGTTCTGTGACTTTCTGTGGTCTCTGTTCTACTTTGGCGCGCCCGAAAGTCTTGCGCGCCAAAAATCTGGACTGATACACCTTCAGTAATCTGGCAATATATTTGTGCGTAGAGCTCCGATTTGAGTGATTCAAAATGAGTTGGAAAGATCATTAAATTATATACAACTTTCATGAAGACCACAAGTCCAGAAAATGCATGTATCTGGGAGAAAATTGCAGATAAAGTGAACAAATGGTAAAAGCACCAAACCAACTTTGATCCGTTTCCATCCCCGGGCTTCGGTTTCACCATTCAAGTCTCATGCCTCATCTTCCGGGCTTACGAGTCACCTATTTCCTGCATTTCCATAGCACAATATACCAAGCATAATCCTAAGATAAATAGGGCTCAAATATGGCCAAAACACCGTAAAATGATAAGGTTTTCCATCAATTTTATGGATTACATCTAAGTAAGTGCTCAAAGCATTTTTACCCTATAATCGGTCTAAAACCACCCAAAACAAGACAAGAGTGTCATAAACAAGGGTTAAAACATGCACCAAAACATAGTAAAATTGACTCTCATCATGCGGCTGTGCCTGTGTGAGTGTGTGACTGTGTTGTGTCCTGTGAAAGTGTAAATAATTTGTTTGGATTTTTTTATTTTAATAATTTGATAAACTAGTAATTAGTAATTACTAATCAACAACTAACAAGTATATAAATAAAAAAAATTTGTAGCTGATTGTTTATTTTTATTTTTATTTTCTTAACAAATTAATTGATATATCAGTTATATGGACCGTTTTGTTAATAAACGAAGTCGGGTTGGTGAATTTGAGGAAATTGTTACTGAGTTTGAGAATCCGGGGGTGGGTGCATCTAGCGGGGTTAGGTCTCATAGTAGACAAATTGTTGATTTGAGTAGCCTCCCTGCAGAGCCTTCAGAAAGGAAAAAATATCTGAGTATCATCCGAATTAAATTGATGAAATTAGAAGAGCTTATTTGTTAAAGGGACCTTGTCAACCCTATGATCATGAATTTCCTAAGACAAAGTATGGAACGAAAACTCGTCGATTTAATCCAAAGTGGTTTAAAGAATATGCTAATTGGTTAGAATATAACATTAAGGAAGACAAAGCATATTGCTTGTGTTGTTATTTGTTTAGAGGTGAATTTGGGAATCAAGGTAGTGGTGGGCATTTGTAAGTGAAGGTTTTAATGCTTGGAATAAAAAAGAGAGGTTAGACATCCATGTTGGTAATGAACTAGTTCTCATAATTTTTCATTGAGGAAATGTGAGGATCTAAGGAGACAAGAGCGTTCCATTGATGTTTCTTTTCATAAACATACAAATATTCAAAAACAGGAATATTTGGTTCGATTAAGTGCTACCATTGATTTATGTAGAATTTTGTTGCATCAAGGGTCGGCTTTTCGTGGTCATGATGAGTCCGAAGGTTCTTCAAATCAGGGAATTTTTCTTGAATTTATTAAATACTCTGCTAGTATAAGTGAGCATATCCGTAAAGTTGTCCTTGAAAATGCTCCAAAAAATCATCAAATGACATCTCCAAGTATTCAGAAAGACGTTATTAATTGTTTTGCTAAGGAGATACAACTTCGTATACTTGATGAGATGAAAGGTGATTTTTTTTCATTGTTGGTGGATGAGTCTAGTGATGTCTCAGGGAAAGAACAAATGGCTGTGATTTTTCGATTTGTTGACTGTCATGGGAATGTAAAAGAGAGATTTATTAGTGTTACCCATGTGAAGGAGACATCGTCTTCGAATTTGAAATCTGCCATTGATAATTTATTTGCTGAGTTGGGCTTGAGTTTGATGACAATTCGTGGTCAAGGGTATGATGGGGCCAGTAATATGAAGGGTAGGTTCAATGGGTTGAAAACTTTGATTATGAGAGAAAACAAGTCTGCATATTATATTCACTGTTTTGCCCATCAACTTCAGTTGGCTCTTGTTGCCGTGGCTAAAAAACATCAAGATGTCGAATCATTTTTTTCTATGACATCCATGTTGACGAGTGTTGTCGGTGCATCTTGTAAGCGTAAAGATATGGTTCGAGAATTCCAAGCGAAAAAGATATTGGAAGATATCAATAATGGTTTGATTGAAACAGGATCAGGATTAAACCAAGAGGCAAGTCTTAAGAGGGCCGGAGATACACGTTAGGGATCTCATCACGATTTTTTGATAAACTTGGTTCTTTTGTTCTCTAGTGTTGTTGAGGTTCTAAAAGTTGTTGAGTGTGATGCTCACGATACTCCAAAACAGAACCAAGCAAAAGGTTTGTTGATATATTTTGAATCCTTTGATCTTGTCTTCAATTTAAAGTTGATGTTGAAAATTTTGATGATCACAAATGGGTTGTCAATAGCTTTGCAAAAAAAAGATCAAGACATTGTGAATGCTATGAGATTTGTTGAAATGACAAAGAAGCAATTGCAAGAGTTAAGAGATCATGGATGGAAGGATCTCTTAGGTTTTATCATTGCATTTTGTGATGAGCATATGATATTGATTGTTTGGATATGAATGCTGAGTAAGTTTTTTCATTCAATCGTCGGCGTAAAAGTAACATCACTAATGATTTTCGTTATCGTGTGCAATGTTTTTATGCAATTGTGGATAGGCAACTTTCAGAGATAAATGATCGATTTACTGAGATCAATTCTGAGTTACTTCTTTGTATTGCTAGTTTGAGTTCATTCGATAATTTTGCGGGGTTTAATGTAAAAAGGTTGATGAAGATGGCTGAGTTTTATCCTAATGACTTCTCTCCGTATGAATGTATGGTGTTAAAAACTCAACTAGATACATATATTATGGATGTGACAACGGATGACAGATTTAGTGACTTGAATGGGATTGGCAGTCTATCTACATTGTTGGTGCAAACAAGAAAGCACGTGGGGTATAATTTGGTGTATCGGCTTTTGAGGCTAGCTTTGGTTTTGCCGGTAGCAACAGCAAGTGTGGAAAGAGGCTTCTCTGCAATGACCATTGTTAAGACACCGTTGCGGAATCGAATGTCTGATGAATTGCTAAGCGATTGTCTTATTTGTGACATTGAAATGGATTTGCTAAATAGTATTAGCATTGATGTCGTTATTGAACGATTTCAAAACATGAAAACTCGTAGGGGACAATTGTAATTTATGGGCGATGTACGGTTATTTTGTGCTTGATTTGAAACAGTTTTAATTGGTTGGCTATATTTTGTAATTTTGTGTCATGATAAGTTGAAATTTATGACTATGTATTGTACTTTTGATCCAGGAACAATTATAATCCATAAACTATTTTTGTAATATTTGCTGGAAAAAAGTTTCAATTTGTGGTTTTTTTTTTAGGCTTGCAATATTTTTGTGACCCCACTGAACTATCATCCTGGATCCGCCACTGCAGAGATCGCTTACCGAATCTTGTTGACTATTCCAGTTACCGTTGCATCATGAGAAAGAAGTTTTTCGAAGTACAATGTCACAAGATCGTTTGAATGAACTAGCAATGATATCGATCGAGAATAATATGGTTGATGAAGTTGATTATTCTACATTGATAAATGATTTTGCTTCTAAATATGCTAGAAAACGATGTTGAAGTAGTACTTTGCATTTAGGCCGTGTCGACTTACCTATGAATTTGAAATAAAACGTTTTATTTTTTACCATTTTTATTTATGTTCCTCTATTGGAAAAAAAATTGTTCTTCAGATCTAAAGGGTCTTGTCCGGCAAAATGGCCTTGGGCCGAATCTCACAGGGCCGGCTCCGGAAGGAGTTCAAGTCTTCATGTGGTTGTGTAATTCTGTTTCTTCCCTGGGTATTCAACGATCTCTGTAAGTGCTGGGTACTTTATTAGGTGTTGGGTAATTCCACTCAGTTTTTCATATTTGCTCTGAGGACGAATATAAGAATAAGATAGTTTGGAAGTATTTTAATTTGTGGATGAACTTGGTTGTGGTCCGCCAAATTCGGTCACCAACCTTTTGTTACTTTCGTTCTTAGCTTTCATAAACGGGTGAACCTGAATCCTGTGTGTGAAGTTTTCAGAACTTCCAATGAGAAGATCGAAGTTGATTAGCATGGTTCAAAGTCGCGGTCGTGGTAGTCAACTCGAAGATCACCGAGACACATATATCATCGCGTATCGGTATCGTATCAGGCGAGACGGGTTTTCCTGCATATAAAATGCTTAAAAAAATTTGAAAAATACCAAAAAAAAATATGAAGAACTTAAAACAACATCAGAATGTCAAAACTCAAAAAAACAATCATCTATATCATTTCTTATTAATAAATACAACATATGTGATGTCGCGTGCATTACATATTCCAAATTAAACATGATATGAGTGATGATTTTTGAAATAATGTATTCTAAAAAAAACATAATGTTGTTATATATCATTATTATATCATCATATTATATGTGATTGTGATATCCTTTTTATAAGAAAATGTTATGTACTCCACAAAATGTATTACAACGAGTACCATAATAAATAATCTCACAGTAAATTATTGCGTATGACCCATATATTGGTCTCATCACAATTAATTGTGATGTTTGCACACATATGTAGTGGATGTGTGCAATCTTTCCTCGTGGGATTCACAGTCTTCTCTAAGATCCTCTTAATATCTCTGTTCGTGACTTCTACTTGTCCACTCGTCTAGAGGTGATATGCTGCTGTAATCTTATGTTTAACCCCATATCTCATCATCAACTTCTCAAACAACCTATTACATAAATGACTCCCTCCGTCACTAATTATGGCTCTGGGCACACCAAACCTCGTCAAAATATTTTTCTTAAGAAATCTCAGTACAACCCTGGCATCATTAGTAGGTGAAGCTACTGCTTCCACCCATTTGGAAACATAATTGACTGCTACCAGGATGTGACGATTTGATTCTGACGATGTGAAAGGCCCAACAAAATCAATTCCCCAAACATCGAATAATTCCACTTCTAAGATACTCTGCAGTGGCATCTCGTTCCGCTTAGAAATATTACCAGTCATTTGACATGAATGATAGGATTGTGTAAACTCGTAAGCAGATTTATGAATTGTTGGCCAGTACAATCCACACTGCAGTACCTTTGCTGCTGTCTTGTCTGGCCCATAATGACCTCCAGCTTCTCTAGTATGACACATGTGCAAAATACTTGGAATCTCATCATCGTGGACGCATCTCCTAAGAATGGCATCAGGGCATAATTTGTATAGATAGGGATTGTCCCAATGATAATGCTTCAGATACGTGAAAAACTTCTTCTTATCTTTTTTATTGAATTCTGGTGGTATACCTTGCCCACTCTTGATGTATTTTGTCGGGTCTGAGATTCAACTCGAGCTTCCACTGAGACATAAAAAAGTTGTTCATCAAGAAAGCTTTCCCTGATCTCAGTCGGTTGCTCTTCTTCCAGCAAAGTTAACCTCGACAGATGGTCAGCCACCTGGTTCTCAGATCCTTTTTATCTTTAATCTCAACATCAAACTCTTGTAAGAATAGAATCCATCTTAACAGTATCGGCTTAGAGTCTTGCTTGGTTAGAAGGTATTTCAAAGCTGCATGGTCAGTGAATAAAGTGACTTTCGATCCTAACAGGTAAGGTCGAAACTTGTCAAATGCAAGTATGATAGCTAAGAGTTCCTTCTCCGTAGTCACATAATTCCTCTGGGCACTGTTAAGGGTACGACTGGCGTAATAGATAGACTTAAAGATTTTATTCTTCTTTTGTCCCAGGGCTGCTCCAACTGCTATGTCACTAGCATCACACATTAGTTCAAAAGGTTTGTTCCAATCTGGGGCTACCAGAATTGGGGCTGTTATAAGCATTTGCTTCAATGTGTTGAATGCTTTCTTGCACTCTTCTCCAAATACGAAAGGTACATCATTTACAAGTAATTCCGTCGAAGGTTTAGAAATTTTAGAGAAGTCCTTAATAAACCTCCTATAAAATTCTGCGTGGCCAAAAATGGCTCGCAATGTTTTTAAGTTCGTTGGAGGGGGTAACTTCTCTATTACCTCTATCTTTGCTCTATCAACTTCCATTCCTACTTTGAAATCCTATGACCCAACACTATTCCTTCTGTAACCATGAAATGACATTATTCCCAGTTAAGTACAAGGTTGGTCTCTTCACATCTTTTTAGCACTTTATTCAAATTGTCCAAGCATTTATCAAACCTATCTCCAAATACAGAGAAATCATCAATGAAAATTTCAAGAAAATCCTCAACCATGTCCGCAAATAATGACATCATACACCTTTGGAATGTTGCTGGTGCATTACATAACCCAAAGGGCATGCGATTGTACGCAAAAGTTCCATAGGGACATGTGAAAGTTGTTTTCTCACGGTCCTCAGAGGCAATATGGATCTGATAATAACCAGAATATCCATCTAAGAAACAATAAAACGCATGACCGCTTAATCTTTCCAACATTTGATCAATGAATGGTAGGGGGAATGATCTTTATGAGTTGCATCATTCAGTTTCCTGAAGTCAATGCAAACTCGATGTCCAGTAATTAGTCTCACAGGGATTAACTCATCAAACTCATTAGGTTGGACAGTGAATCCTCCTTTCTTGGGTACCACGTGAATCGGGCTTACCCATTCACTATCTGCAATTGGGAAAATGATTCCCATCTCCAACATCTTTATGACCTCTTCCTTAACAACATCCTTTAGTTGTGGCGTCAACCTCCTTTGAGGTTGTGCCCCCGCTTTCTTCTCAGGGTCTACAGAGATCTTATGCATGCACACTGATGGGCTTATTCCTCTAATATCTGCAATCGTCCACCCAAATGCTCCCTTATACTCTCTCAGTACTCTTAAAAGTTTCTCCTTCTCTAAAGGTGATAATGATGCTGAAATTATAAGGGGGAGAGTATCATCTTGTAAGTACACGTACTTCATGTGAGACGGCAAAGGTTTTAACGTTAAGTTCCTTGGTGGCTCTTCTAACGATGATCTTAACAGCTTACCAGTCAACTGTAAGTCAAAGGACTTGTGCCATGGAGGTCTATGAATGGTTCCTCCTAAATCCACAGAAGAGATAGGCTCTATTTTTCGCACTTGACCTTCACTACACCAGGCCAGGTTTCCTCATAACTTTCCTCATCTTTCAGAGCAAAGTTTCTGCTACTTCAGGGTCTAGTGCCACTTGCTGATATAATTCTAAAACAAGTTCGTCTATGGCATCTAGCATGTAGCATGCTTCTCCTTCATCTTGAGCATATCGCATCGAATTCATCACATTGAATACTACTCTGCCCTCATTCCCTCTCAAAATCAGCTCACCCTTATGAACATCAATCAAGGTTTTACTCGTAGCTAGGAAAAGTCTTCCTAAGATCAATGGAACATCGTGGTTAGCTTCCATGTCTAGCACCACAAAGTCTACAGGGAATACAAACTTATCAACTTTCACCAAAACATCCTCCACCACTCCACACAGTTGCTTCAGTGACCTATCTACTAATTGAAGGGTTATAGATGTCTCATTTAACTCTTTCATGCCTAATTTATGAAAGATGGAGAGTGGCATTAGATTGACACTGGCTCCAAGATCACACAATGCTTTATTTAGGCATACTCCTCCAATTGTGTATGGTATGAGGAAGCTCCCAGGATCTTTACACTTGGGAGGCAGTTAGCGTTGCAAAACTGCCGAACATTCCTCTTTAAGGCATATAGTCTCAAGGTCTAATAATTTCCTTTTGGTAGAAATTGCTTCTTTCAAGAATTTCGCATACTCTGGCATTCCGGCCAGAGCTTCTACCAAAGGTATATTCACTTTCAATTTTTTAAACATCTCTATAAACTTTTTATAACGCGCATCATCATTATTTGGCTTATATTTCCTAGGGGAAAGGGTAAAGTAGCAGGATTAATAGTTACAGTTCGTGAAGACTTACCTGCTGACTGCTGTTGCTCAGCCTGTTTGTCTGTTGAGTTTTCAGACTCCCGGTTTACCGGAGAAGTGTCCCGGGTTACCGGCCCCTCTTTTTCTTTCAGATTCTGCTGTGTTCTGCTACTGACTGCTTTCTGATTCCACCTGGATAGTTGGTATAACAGATCCAGGCATTTCATTTCCGCTTCTAGTCATGATTGCATTTACATCCTTCGGATTCTTCTCAGTATTACTTGGCAATCCTCCCGGAGGATGGGTTGACACTTGTTCTGTAATCTGTCCCACTTGGTGCGACATATTCTGCACTAAGGCTTCTTGATTGGTCAGTCTTGTATCATTCTTCTGACAATAAGTGGTGAAGTTTGTATTAAGCTCAGTCATGGATTTCGTAAGTTGATTGACCGTGTCGGTCACAGTTGAGCTCATTTTATCCATGGCTCCTTCCCAACCACCGGACTTGTTGAATTGAGGCATGAATCCACCAGTTTTTCTTGGCCTTTCTCCACTAGTTGAATCACTTTGTCGAAAACCCCCAGTAGGGTCACTCAGTCTAAAACCAGGGTGGTCATGAGAGCCTGGGCAATATCCGCCCCCACAAGGATTTTCTTGCCTCCCTATATAGTTCACATCCTCAGTGTTGGTTGCTTCCATATCTTGAACTTTCTCAACCTTGGCTATGCGATCTTGCATGCCATCTATCTTTTCATTCATTGCAATTAGCTGGTATAAGATCTTTAGAGAAGTATCTTTTCCAAATACGCCTTCAGTTACTTTGGCGGTTTCAACTTGATGTGTTCCTCATTGTCTTGTCAGTGCGATTTGATCCAATTTCTCTTCGGCTTCTTCAGGTGATAGCAACGCAAAACATCCGTTGCTTGATGTATCAACTCTCATTTGCTCACTTGGCCGCAATCCGTGATAAAAACTACGCATTCGTACGGGCAAAGTGATATCATGTTGAGGGCATCTCCTCTGTGCTTCCTTAAATATTCCCCATGCTTATTCAAATGTTTCAGTGGGTTTTTGCTTGAAATTCATGATTTCTTGTCTCATCTGTAGTGACTTCCCAGGCGGGTAGTACTTATTCATAAAATTCTGCAGCAGATCGGTCCAAGTTTGGATCGATCCTGGTGCTAGAGACAATAACCATATCTTCGCTTTGTCTTTCAGAGTGAATGGAAACAACTTCAACTTGATATTATCTTCAGGCACTCATGCTGGCTTGACCGTGCTGACTATCTCCAGAAAGTTGGTGACGTGCACACTAGGATCTTCGTTCATTACTCCATGAAATATAGTGTAGTTAGTCACCATTTGTATCACATTTGGTTTCGGGTGAAATACCTCAGCTGCATCCTCTGGCTGGACAATTGCTGGCACTAATTGCTCAATCATAGGCATCGCATAACTCTGTAGAGTTCTCCTTTCTGCTTGTACCACGACTCATGCTCCATTCTGTCCGTTCTGTGCCATGTTGGTTTCTATATCTTCTTCTTCTCTCTCGCAGTGATCTCCTTCGTGCGTAATCACGTCGTCCGCTAGCCTAACAGATTTATCTCGAGTTTCCTTTCTCTTTTGTCTAGCAAACTTTTCAATCTCAGGTATGAATCTCTCGAGTTTGGCTGCTGAACTTCGTGTAGTGTACTATAAGACACAAAAAGAAAATAAAAAAGGTTAGTGACTTGCCCCGGCGGTTATTACACACGCCTGGCAGACTCAAAAATACAGACTCTGACTACCGACTCGACTCTAAACTAAAAGAAACAATTCTGCTGAAACTAGGGCCCTCGGTTTATCGGGGTGGACCCTCGGTAAAACGGAAGCAATTTTTCCAGATTTTTAACAGAATCGATACTGTATGACTCCAGTAGACTATGAAACAGACTCAAATATATACAGAAAACTCAATCTTAAATAAAAAGTATTCTTGACACGAGTCCCCGGCAACGGCGCCAAAAATCTTGATCGCGTGCAAAGCACTTACTAGCAATAGGACTATGTCTATCGTAGTAGAGTACTGGTAAATCAAGGTCGATCCCACAGAGACTCGTAAGAATGTCTAATTATCAAGATTGAGCTTGTCACGATAACGGTCTACGACCAACTATAATATAGATAGTAGTATATTTGGTAACAATCTACTAGCAAGATTATGCAAGTTCACACGAAGCAAACTAGAGTTTCTGATGTATTAGTTCAATTATGAGTAATTAGTTATTCCCCCCACACATGCAACAGTCCTCCCCATTGACGAATTTATTCATTGTTCAGCTACGGGTACAACTCCTTACCCTATCTACTCCGACAATGGCAGTAGACAATCTATACGCAAGCTACCCTCCTTAGTTGGTCCGTAATAGCCCATACGCATAAAGAACTAGAGCTGTCGATATTGAGCGCTAACTCGTACCTCAAACTCGCCTAGATAGCTGTCGACATTGACCAGCACGTTCTTAGGGTCCATTCTATATATGTCCAAACATAGAACTTCACTATTCGTATTTCATGCTAGTTTACGATGACATACAAATAGTTGATCAGGCTAAAAACATGTAAATTAAAACTATCGATCAACGTAGCTGGCGCCGATTATCATGAATTAGTAATTTACTAGGTATTCAGATCTAGCGATATAGACTGTCGCAGATCTGAAGAACGCAACTACTATTCCAGGATTTCTTCACCAACGAATCAGATCTATAACACATGGGGTAAAATAAGCTAAATACTACATAATTAAACTAATTAAGCAATTAAAACATACTAGTCGAATAAAACAACGATAGATCTACATCATGGAAAAGACAGAAAATCATATCCTCGAAGACGAGTGTAGATCTCCTTCGGATCTCTCCCGAGGCAGCGACTCCGTCGTCTCTCCGACCAGAACTTATAAAATAAATAAAATAAAGAACAAGGAAGTTTTATTGCATAATACTTGTAAATTGTATGGTACATTGTGTTCTGAGGCGAAGCCTCTTATTTATAGCTATCTAAACCGACATAGGAACATCTAGTTCGACCCCTCGTCCAAGAAAACGCGTTTTGGAAGGATCTGGATCCTCGGTAAGTCAGCACCGCCTCCCGGCTTACCGGAGGTATTTTTGACCTTTTTCTTCAGCCGACTTAACTTGGAAGGTTCTGGAATACCCTAGGCTCATTCCTTTCGTGAAGTCCACTCCAGATTCGTCCATCATGCTTAGCCCAATATTCTGTATCATGAAAATCAACAAATAATGCTCGAAATAATATCGAAACAGGGAAAATAAATGCTAAGTGCAGATTTCTCGACTCACAAACCCGACAGATGCTATTCAACTCAAATGGTTCAAATTTATAGGTCGAAACAACTATTTTTAGCTCATAATGGATAGAATATTGATGTTGTAGGATAGACTATTTTAATCGTCATCAAGAGATCAACGGTGATTTGAGAAATTTAAAGGGGCCTGAATCCAAATTGAAGATTCATCTGCTGCTAAGTGTTCTTACGGGTCAAAAATCGAATTAAATCTAATGTGAATCTTGAAGGGGAATGAAGAGCTCAATAGACGATTCAATCGAAGCCCGTAAAGACGAATTTTTAAGATGATTCAAGGTTACAATCACAGAATTAATCCGAACTTTTGGAGGAGATAAAGGCTTTTATTGTTATGTTTTTCCTTCTTTTGTTTCCTTTTTAATGTTCCAACATCAAATCCGATACGAATCGGTAAAAGTCTTCCGAGTTTAACCGATATTGCATTATATCAAGTAAAATCGGTCGATTTTCACTGATATGAATCTGATTCAAGTCCGGTACGAGATGAATTTGTATTTTTGTACCGGTAGGCACCGAGTCGGAGACGATACAGCCGAGTTGGAGCCGACTCGGCCGAGACTTTGAACCATGTTGATTAGGGGAAAGGAAAAACAAATAATTTAAAACTCTGACAGCAGGCATGAGCAAAACAAACAGGTAACAGGGAAACAGGGAAACAGGGAAACAGGGAAACGGGGAAACAGGGAAACGGGGAAACATGTACTTGAAATAAGGAAGAAGATGATATTAATTCAACTTAACATTCAGGATTACATTTGCCATAGATTTATGGATCTAGTTTCTTGTGGATAAAGTCTAATCTAACAAACCTTATCTAGAGCATATCTAGTGTAGTCAATCTCATCCACACAACACATAATACAAATGTAGGTCTAGGATGATTCCACATCATACTACATTACTCAACACCCCCCTAAACTCAAGGGTGGGGAGACCACATTGAGTTTGGTCTTAAAACTCTGAAACTGAGATGGTGCTAATGGTTTAGTGTGACAATCTGCTATCTAATCTACAGAAGGAATGTAGCATACTTTCAACTTGTTTGACAACAATTCATTCCTCACAAAATGCACATCAATCTCTATGTGTTTAGTCCTGGCATAATAGACTGGATTTTGAGCCTAGTAGGAAGCACTGGTATTGTCACACCAAACTGTTGGAATGCCATGCACTTTAACATGAATTTCAGACAGCAACTTCATGATCCATTTGATTTTAGCTGTTAGATCAGCTAGAGCTCTATATTCTGATTCAGAGTTGGACTTGGATACAACCCCTTGCTTCTTAGAACTCCAAGATATCAAGGACTCACCAAGACAAACACAATATCCTCCAACTGATTTTCTGTCAACTGTGGAAACCCCCCAATCCGCATCAGAGAATCAAGTAAGACTAAGACAGGCACCTGGTTTAAAGTGTAAACCATGTTTCAAAGTCCCAATGACATATCACATATCTCAAGAGCCTCTTGACTGCTTTCCAATGCTCCAAATATGGTGTGTGCATAAACTGGCTCAGGTAATTCACAACAAAAGTGATATCTGGTCTGGTGCAGGTCAAGTATTGTAAGCCACCAATGGCACTCCTATACAAAGTCACATTTCTGAACACTTCCTCTGGTTCTTCTTCATGTTTCTTACCAGGTACTATAGGAGTTGGACAGGACTTGAGAGAGCTACATCCCAATCTGGACAAAAGTTGAGTGGCATATTGAGTCTGAGTTAGATATAGGCCTGATCTATCTCTGACAACCTGCATTCCCAAGAAATGTGACACTGGTCCCAAATTCTTCAAAGCAAACTTGGCATCTAACATGTGTATGAACTTGTTGATCAATATTGTAGAGCTGCCTGTCACTAGAATATCATCCACATAAACCAGCACTATGAGAATATGCTTAGGAGTATTGAGAATAAAAAAGTGAGTTATCACAAACAGACTGTTTAAAGGACCAAGACAAGAGCTGAGCCTTAAGTGATTCAAACTAGGCTCTTGGGGCTTGCTTCAGACCATACAGAGCCTTTTGCAACTTGCAAATATAATGAGGTCTAGTGGGGTCAACATACCCTTCAGGCTGTGACATGTAAACTGGTTCTTTCAAGGGGCCATTAAGGAAAGCATTATTGATGTCAACCTGATTGATAGGACAATTGAAGGTCACTGCTAGGGACAGAACTATCCTGATCGTTGGAGCCTTTGCCACTGGACTAAAGGTTTCTGTAAAGTCCACTCCATAGGTTTGACTAAACCCTTTAGCCACTAACCTTGCTTTATGCTTTAGTACAGAACCATCAGGCTTCAGTTTGATCTTGTATACCCATCTGCTACCCACAACTGTATGATTTGATGAAGGAGGAACTAGTTCCCATGACTTGTTCTTCATAAGTGCCTGATATTCTTTTTCCATGGCACACTTTCACTCAGAACTATCCAAAGCTTCTGTCACACTTGTAGGTTCATTAATGGTGACAGCTGCTGAAAAAGCTTTAGGTTTGAAAATGCCCTTCTTGGCTCTAGTGATCATTGGATGAGTATTCATGTATTTGGGTTCTGGTGGAGGTGTAGGAGATGACTGTGGTGATGATTGTGGTGATGGTTGTGGTGATGGTTGTGGTGATGGTTGTGATAATGTGTCAGGTGAGGGCTCAGCACTAGACATGTACTGACAGGATTCATGGGAGTGAGTATTAGTGAGTTGTGGTGACATTTGTGGTGAACTGTGTGGTGTGTTACTGATTGTGTGAGATAAGACAGGTGAAGGCAAGTTGGGATTGGTATGTGATAGGAGCATATTTTGTTGGGATTTTATCGCTTTTCGAGTTCATTTCTAGGGGGTATGCGCTTTTCCGGGGTGTTTGGTGTTGTTTTGCAGGATTGACAATGATAATGACTTAAAGGAGTGTTTGTGTCATGAAATGCATGAAATAGAGAAGTAGCCGAAGGATGATGTTACCGCTAGAAGAGAAGAGAGATGTTTCACGTTTTGATAATTTTGAAGTGTTGAAAGAAAAGTCTGAAAATGGTATGATCATACCATTATCCCACTTTGCTGCAGGAAATTGCACATCGAATCTTAAGTGAAGCTTTAGTGATTGGTGGAACACTCTAATTTCTCATTGGCCGAAAGGTTTTGAATTTTCCATTGGTTAAAATCCTTATATTTTGATTGATTGGTAATTAAAAGGGCCATGAGACCCATTGGCCAAAGGAAAAAATACGTGGAAAGGAATATATATATATATATATATATATATATATATATATATATATATATATATATATGCAATTTTGACAATTGAATTGAGGAGTTACATATCATCAATTAGACAATCATCAGCTTCTAGGGTACGGACGACAGAGGGGGATCAAATCGTGCAGCCGCTGCTACTATTCATTTTCTTCATTATGAGCCAACCATCACATGTTTATTATATGAATTATTTTGTGATCGCAACAACAATGGTTAGTTTCTAATTTCGTTTATTCTAGTTGAAGAATTAATTAAACCTCGATGTAATTGACTGTGAGATCAAATTGTGTTTCTTTCTCGTTGATTTATTAGTATTTGTTCATCTTCTGCTATAATATCTTCACGATTATTAGTTGGGTTAATTATTTCTGCAGGGTAATTGAATAACTAATTAATCGATTGTCAATTGAAACGATAAGTCTGTAATTGCTTATTAGTTTTAATAAGGTGACGAGTGGTATGATTGTACTTGTTCGCAGCTGGTTAATCCGCTACCACAAAGGTGAATAATCTGGATTAAAAATAACCCGCATGTGTGTTAATATTCAGAATCGGGTCTCTTAAATATTAATGCTGCCGGAACACCTAACCTTATGACCGTGTCTAGGAGTGTCTTTCGGTTAGAGTATAATTAACGACCGTGTCTTAATTATCGAATTTAGAAGAGGTTGGTTGGCGCATGTCGGTAACTATAACTGGTTTATTAATAAATTAATGAGTATTTTTGCGTCATTGATCAGTCGAGGAAATTGAGGTGGAAATAATCAACTTTAGCTGGAGCCTTCCCATTATTGATTTTTCGTCACTACTTTATATCGCACTTTCTCGATAATTAGAACTGTTTATTTTAATTATTACACTTTTAGTTAATTCACCACGACTTGGATTTCTATATTTTTGTTTTGAAAGAAATAATCTTCCGTTCCCTGAGGATTCGATCCCTGCTTCCACTATACTCGTTATAGAGGTTGGAGGTGTTTATTTTTGGTGGTTTAAGACACACCAAATTTTGGCACCGTTGCCGGGGAACGGCTAATGTATTATGTCTTTTTAGGACTTTGTCACACTAATCGTTTCAGTGCATGCCTAGATCTTCTAGAACAGGTGAATTGATATTTGACCCAGAAATCGAGAAGACAGCAAAAAAACTGACAAAGGAAGCTAAAGAAGTTAAGAGGCAACTCGAGGCATCCATGTCTTCACCTGATCTTGCACTAGATACGGTTATAGAAGATTCATCAACCGAAAAAGAGGTCTTATCTGAAACTGAGTCTGAAGAGATGGCAGAGAATCAAGAGCTTGCAAGGACGTTAAGAGAAATGGCATCTCCGGATTTCGATCAACATCCTATATGCATAGCATTCCCAGAGATGGACCAACCATTCGAGTTCAAGGCATCATTGATGCACGCACTACCTAAGTATCATGGATTGGCACTAGAAGATCCGTACAAACACTTAATGGATCATCATTTGGCTTGTACCACACAGAGAATTCAGGGTATGATAGAGGATCAAATGAAGCTCAGAACGTTTGCATACACTTTAGAAGGAAAAGCCAAGAGTTGGTTATATTCGCTTCTTTCCGGATCTATTACAACATGGGCTGCCATGAGGGCAAAGTTCATGGAAAGATTCTTCCCCGCTTCACGAGCTTTTAACATCAGAAAAGATATATGTGTAATCAGACAGCAGCCAGGGGAAACATTATTTGACTATTGAGAGAGGTTCAACCATTTTCTTGCAAGTTGTCCACATCATTAGATTCCAGAACAATTACTCATTCAGTATTTTTATGAGGGACTTGTACCAGTGGAAAGGAAAATAATTGATGCAGCAAGAGGTGGAGCTTTCATGAACCAAACATGTGAGAATGCCAAGAAGTTGATTGAAACCATAGCGGGTAATGCATAACATTTTGGCTGAAGAGAGGATGTGGCACAAACAGTGAATGAAGCAAACTTCTCCGCCATTGACCAACACCTTGACACGTTGACATCATTGGTAGAGAAGATGGCAATAGGGCAGATACATCAAGTGAAGACTTGTGGTGTATGCTCAATGGTGGGACACCAAACTGATATGTGTCCTACTTTGCGAGATGATGGTATTGAGCAAGTAAACACGGTTGGTGGTTTCCAAGGGCAGCAACAAATGCAGTATGATCCGTATTCGAATACTTATAATCCAGGTTGGAGGGATCATCCTAACTTCAGCTATAAGCCACAAGGAACACAACAAAAACTTTTGCCTCAACCGCAATATCAGCAACCACAAACACTGGCACCTTCTGGGCCTTCTATGGAAGAAATGATGTAGAATCTGACCTTTTCTTTGCAAAAAAAATGTCCAACAAGAGACTCAAAAGATTCGGCAAGGTGTACAACAAGAGGTCCAAGTGCAACAAGAGGTCCAGAAAATACAGCAGGACCACTTAAATTTTCAAACTGAGACAAGAACAGGACAAAGAAATCTTGAGATCCAAATGTCTCAATTAGCCTCCACGGTGACTCAGTTGCAACAAAACCAAGGAAAGCTTCCATCACTGGTGGTGATCAATCCAAGAGAGAATGTGAATGCCGTAGTTCTGAGAAGCAGCAAGGAATTACAAAATCCACTTCCTGAAGACGAGGCCAGGAAGGAGAAAAAGGAGGAAGAGGCGAATAAAAAGAAGGATGAGTCAACTGTGAAGGTAAATGAAAATATTATTGAGACTAATCTTAAATTTGTTGTTACTCCACCTTTTCCTGGCAGGTTCAAAAGATAAAAAGGCAGAAGAGGATAAAGCTTTGATGGAAACCTTTAAAAAGGTTGAAATTAATCTTCCACTTTTGGAAGCCATTAAGCAAGTTCCGAGGTATGAGAAGTTCTTAAAGGAGCTTTGTACCAAGAAATGAGGCTGAAATAGAATGAAAGAGTGATGATGAATGAGAATGTATCAACAGTTATTCAGAGGAAGTTGCCACCGAAATGTAAGGATCCGGGTATGTATGCTATACCTTTCATCATAGGGCATAAAAAGATAGAAAAAGCCATGCTTGATCTCGGTGCATCCATTAACGTTATGCCGTTGTCTGTGTATAAAGAATTGAATCTTGGGGCATTAAAAGAAACAAGGGTTGTAATTCAATTGGCGGATAGGTCGAATTCATATCCTGAAAAGGCATGGTTGAAGATGTACTAGTAAAAGTAAATGAGCTAATTTTTCCGGTGGATTTCTACATTATTGATATGGATGATTAATTCTCATCACAACCTTCACTTATTTTATTGGGTAGACCTTTCATGAAAACATCTAAGACCAAAATTGATGTTGATAAGGGTACTCTTACATTTGAATTTGATAATAAATTGGTCACATATAACATTTTTGATGATGTTAAGTACCCGAACAATCACGAGTCTGTTTTTCATGTTAGTGTCAATGATAATGTTGCTGATGATCATGTTGAAATGAACCTTCTGAAAGAGGAGCTTGATTTGTTGTGCCCAAGGAGTTTAATAGGTATGGATGCTCGAAATGAGGATGAGGAGGAGTCACTAGAACATGAGTGGAATAAATGGTTTGAACCTTTTGAGCCTGTCCATTTAGAAGAGAATGAGGACATTTTGGTTTTGAAGGAAAAAGGTTGGATTACTTTAGTAACGGAAAGCCTAACCTGGATGTTGAGAAGATTGAAAGAGTTTTTGGCCATAAAAGAGAAATTTCTTTTCAATCCGAGGTTACAATTCAGTCCATGGAAGTTACACATGTCTTGGGATGCATGGGAAGCACCTTGAATGCATAGGATAGACTAGCCAAAGACGTTAAATAAAAGCGCTTATTGGGAGGCAACCCAACCTTAAAATAAAAAATAAAATAAAAAATCAATTTGCTTTGTTTTGAGGTGTTTGGCTTTGCAGGTGTTCGATTCATGAAGAAGGAAATAAGTGGTGCAGTTTTGGTTGTGGGCGAAATGGTATGATCATACCATTTTTCGCTATAGGGATGTCAATTACTGGAGAAATGCAGTTGTGAAAAAAGAAAAACACGGTATGATCATACCGTTTTAAAGATGAAGCTCTAAATGTGTTTATGTTTTGATTGGGAAGGTACAGGTAAAAAAAAAATTTTAAAAAAATCAAACTCAGCATCCTATTATCTTTAATTTTAATAATTAGCTATTCTTTTTTTTCTACTCCTCTTCTTTCCCAAAGCTTGATCCCCCGTCCCTTTCTTCCCAAACCCCACCTTCCCTTCCCTTGTTTCAACAAAAGAGACTCCGATCAAACTTTTTTTCCCAGCGCCGGTCATCATTATGCTGCCAAAAAGCATAGCCAAGAAGCAGATAGTGCCCTTACAACAGGTAATTTTTGAACTTCCTCCCATTCCTTCAATGATGAGTCAACCCCACTTTCTCGCCAGTCTCCTTCCTCACCGGAAACCCAAATGCCTCGTCGAAACCAATGCCGGAGAAGACCACAGCCTGGAACTCAATCCACTAATAAAAATCTGAAGACTTTTGGGTGACTTCCCCCACCATTCCTTCACCGACAAAGAATTGGAACAGCCTGCTCCACCAACTGCCTTTGAATCACCTTGCAAGGACTCGCACTCTGCTGTTGTAGTCACCAGCAAGTCTAAAGCCCCACTTCGGTTTCAAGTAAGTCCTCAGTCTCAACCTTTATTATCTCATACATATAGATATATTTATCATATCATGACATTTTGCATACTCGCATTTCTCTTCTACATTTGGCCATACATTGGGGACAATGTATGTTTCAAGTGTGGGGGGAGATGTCGCATTCATCATACATGTTTATCATTTTTTTAGATTAGATCATGCATCAAATTTTATTTTCGTAGATAAAAAAAATCGGGGCAATAAAACAAAAAACAATTAGCATGCTTAGTTATGCATTTTAGGATTTTCTAGTGTACTAAGAATACAAATATGTGATACTTTACCAACCTTTTCGTTTCTATCTTGTGTGGATTAATAAGAATCAAATGGCGAAGAATCAATGTATGCACACACTTTTGTTGATGCACACTCACTTTGTAACATTTGTTCATAGGTTTTTGGGTAGTAAAATCTTTGAACCTTAACGAAAACCACTTAAAAGTGAGGTTTACTTGGCCAAAGAGCGCACTCGCTCATTTTTCCTTTGAGTGGTATCCACACATCACAATGTCATTCTAGAATTTGCATTCATATGCATTTTGAGACCATATTTTTCAAGTTCAGTGCACTTAAATGATTGAGGCACCTAGGATTTAACCCCCTAGTGAGCCCCTTCTAGCCCGACCCTTCTTTGATTAAACTCCAGAAATTATACCCATAGCATTTTTCTTACGATATCCCCTCTTTTCTTTGACCCTATTGTCAGGAGATTGTATGAATAGTTGCATCAAATTTTGAGGAAGTACCTTGAAGTGAATATCTAGAGAAGTATGGCTCGAGATTATGTTATGAATGTTATTTCAAGATCTTTAAAAAAAATTGAATGTTGAAAAGAAACAAAAAGGAAAATGACAAAAAAAAGAACTTACATTGAAGGAGTGTTTTTTATATTGAAGAGGAAGTTTGTTTCTGCTAGCAATTTTTGCAAGCTTCTTCCGATATTTTTGTTTCACTTTTATTCATAAGAAGTTGTGATGTTTTGGAGCTATGTTGTGCGTTCAGTTGGGATCATTTTTCGGTGACTGTGTGGTTATTTATGTGGTTATTCATGCTCTCACCTTGACAAGGCCATATTACCCCTTTTCCCTGTTGAAATAGTGTCCTAAACCCAATCGGGTTGGACCGGATCCGACCGGGTCGGATCATTTCTACTATTTCTTTATGCTTATACATATATTAAATGGCTTTTCTGTTGTCATATATTTGTTCTTTTAAAGAACCAATTATGAATTGTTATATGATAACGTCCTTAGTATTAAACTGTGATAGAGAAACCATGATAGGCGATTATGGTTGATGAGATCACTAATCACTTTAATAAGTTTGATACTTAAATGTCTCTAGTCTGATGTACTATTAAACAGGGCATTGATAGTATAAACAGACTAGCACGTATTAGATGTCTTCTGTCTTTAAGGGCAGGGATAGATCTCGTCTATCGAAGTGTAGAGACACTTGGACTGTACGTGGACGTGTATTAGAGAATGCGTACGTTAGACTGACCCACTTACACGGATAAGTGTCACACTATGTCGCGGTTGTGTAATTATCCTTAGGACCGGAGTCTTCATGGCATCACGGTGTGGATTGTCATGCTTTGACACTATTGAGGTTTCCCCTAGCCACGGGGCGATCATGCGGTAGTGATTGTGTATGATACTGAAGCATGCGGAGTATACATGATTGGTCGTCCGGGAATCGCGTATCCTATGATAGGGATCGAATATCCGAAATGGCTTTCTTATAAGGAATGTCTTACTCTCGTGAATCTTTGCAAAGTGGGAGTAAACGAGTTACTTCGAGAGAGCATGATATCCGGATTATAAGATACGGTCGTTGATGTTTTGACACTCGACTAACGACCGTATGGATATTATTACAGTGATAGGATTGTAAGTTACACGGTAACTGTTTCACATGAAAGGTAGTAGTCATTGCATTTGACTCTTCCGATGATTGGGGGTCACGGTGTGTTGCTAGACGCTATCCCGTGATCGTTAGGCATGAAGGGCGTTTTCGTAATTTGCACTTTGTGTCTACGGTCAACATATTCGGAAGCCTATCGGGTCACACACATAAGAACATCTAGCCGGATTAAAATGTGGTTATAGATGATAACCAAATAAGGAAAGAATTTTTCTCGAGACTATAAAGGTTATAGTGGTAAATTAATATGGTGGTATTTATTTATTATGAATAAATTAAATACAAGATATTAATAATATTATATTATTTAAAGAATATTCCGGATGCCAAAATATTGGCTAAAAGTGGCGCAATTTTGTGTGTATAAGATACACTTGGATTGTGCAATTTAATTAATAGTATTACCAAATATATAAATATAAGATATTGATATATATGTAAATATCTATGTATGCGTGTGCACTAGTGTAAATCAAATTAGTGATTTGCATGCACATGCGCATGTAGTGTGCGTGTATATGATATATATATATATAGATAGATTTATAAGTGTAATATATATGTGATATATACACATGTGTAAATTGATTTATGATAATAAAATAAATATAGTCAATATTAGATATTGACAATATCTTGGAAATATTCAATATAAGATATTGACAATATCCTAGATTTATTTAATATGAGATATTGAATATTAATGAGATAAATCAATCAATTATATTTTCCTTATTTTATTGGAAAAAGGTTTTATTCTCCTCTACTCTATCTGGGGCGCCACATCCACTATAAATAGGAGGTGGGTGTCAAGCTCTTTTGTACATCACAATTCCAAGAACTAATAGTTCTTGTGTAAAATATAGAGCGTCCTATAGAGAGTTTGAGAGAGGGGAAAAAGGCCGGTCTAGCAACCAGAGTTTTCCAATAGTAATCCATGATGGGATTCCGGCGGGCTGTTCGTGTGGACCAGCGGTAGAGGCCGAACACTTGGGCGGCTCCATGCAGAACTACTCTCCTCAGACGGTCAAAGCGTCGATCTTTTAGATCAACCAAGGTAACCACCGTCTTTAGCTTATTTGTTTATTGCTTAAACGAAATCGATCCTGGTTAAAAGGAAATAAAATTTTAAATTCCGATGCGTTCCCGCGTAGTTTTCCTAACAGTGGTATCGGAGCGAGCTTCGAGCTTAAGCAATAAGCATGTTAATTTGCGTAGTTAATTTTATCTTTTAAATCACGTAATTAAAAGATGAAAGATTTTTTGATTTGCAAAATTGATACACGAAAAGAAAAAAAAACGAGATCTGGTGGTGCTCGGACTCTACCGCGGCGGCGGCGGCGGCAGGGCAGCCTGCTGCCGGCAGTCGGTTGACCGGTCAATGCTGGCGGATCTCCAAACTTTTGCTTTGTGTATTTTGTGATTCAATATGGTTCATAGTTGTGATTGATATCTCATTTGTTTAGTTGTGTCATGTGGCTAACCACTGGTTCAAATAGTTTGGGCCATTGTGATGCCACATGGCATTAAAATAATAATGGTCTTTCCAAAATTTGTTTGGAATAGGCCTAAACCCTTTTCAAATATTTGATTTGTAAAAGGTCTAGGCCTAGGCCACTTCCAAAATTTTGATTTTGGAGAGTGGCCAGGCCTAAACCAAAATAATTTGGTCTTTCCAAATATTTGATTTGGAATAGGCCTAGGTACTTTTTCAAATATTTGATTTGTAATAGGCCTAGGCCTAGGCCACTTCCAAAATTTTGATTTTGGAAAGTGGTCAGGCCTAAACCAAATTTGGTTTAGGAAGATGTCTTTTGGTTTAGGAAACCAAAGGCATCTCTTTTGATTAGGAATCAAAAAGGAAAGAAACAAAAGAGACATAATTTTAATTTTGATTTATTTTTGGAATAGTTCCAATTAATTAAAATTAAAATTAAAATCGTTTAAAATTAATCGTTAATTTTATTTCAATTAAATCATTAAATTAATTAAATGTTAATTAGTTAATTGATTGGATAAAATTATTTAATAGATTAAATGTTAATTGATTAATTAAGACGCAAGTAGTTAAATTTTAATTTTATCTTTTCCATAAGATGTTATTGTATGGATTAGATATAGTAGATATAATATGATTATATGGACCCCGATTGATCATGGACTCGACCGATAGGATAGATGTGAATGATTTAATTTTTCTGTTGGTTTAAATATTGTCCTAGGCCGTTATGAAGAACGTGACCTTGTTTATTTTCTGCATTTATCCCATTCCCGTTAGCTCCCCCCGTGTGCGGTGGGTGTATTTATTTTATTAGATAGAATTAAATGTAACAAGAATGGAGCAGAAGATGAAGATCAAAGAAAGACGAAAGTAAAGATCCCATTGGAGAATGGAGCATTAAAGATCCTATTGACGGTTGCAGCTACCTTTAGAATGCGACCCCGCGGTTTCGTCAGTTTGTATTCGAAACCGCACCTAGGAAAAGTCCATGATCATACCGGTTACCTTACGCATTTATTTATTTTGTGCTTGTATTTATTTTATATGATACGATAGATGCATGACTAGGCACGATCTAGATAAATGTGTAGGATGTATGTCTATAGAGATAGATATATTTGATGAGACCGTAATTAAAATTAATTAAGCAAATTAATTTACGTAAATACTTCCACAACAAAAATCAAGTCGAAAAATTGTCTCCCAATATTATAGCGACGGTGAAGAGCCTTTGTTCGGATCCAACTGATCGGCCCTCGTCGGGAGTTGACCTACCACGGGTATATCGTCGTTATTGAGATATGATCGTATGAGATCTCACGAATATTGGGTTATGACTTGACTAGAGTATTGCGGTGATTGGCCCTCGTCAGGACCGTCTTATTCTAGAGACAAGGGGTTGACTACCACATAAAGATGTGAATTGTCAAAGAGTTGACTAGTCAACCACCAAGAGTCACATAGAGATGTGATTGGTAAGAGTTACATACCTTTCGAATTATTCCGGTTGATCGGCCCTCGTCGGGAATCGGGGTAACCAGATGGGATCTTGGCCACTAAAGAATTTTGAAAGATTCTTGAAAGTCAATTGGGAGTAGTTGACTAGTGGGAGCAAAATCATAAATCAAAAGGCCATTTTTTATTTTGCGTGTATAAACAACAACACTTTTTTATTTTCATTTTTATGTTGTAGTTTTATATTTATGTTTTATTCTCGATTAGTAAAACCAAATTATGACCGTTAATTTTGAGAAACGTTCTCAAATATGGTTAAGTAATTTCAATCCTTTTAAAATAAGCAATGACATGAGCAATCCCGTTATAGTAGTTAGAGACAAGGAGATTACATAATTGATGCAGTGCTCCGAGACTTTAATTATTAGTGAAAGCGGAAGCTCATGATATGATTAAATCATTTGAAATAAGTTTCAACAAATTAGTCATATATTGGATATGATCCAAGATGATCATTCAGTCATACGATGACAATTAATTCAAACGTTGGATAAGATTGACCACATCTAATTTTGGAAAGGTTGTTTTCAAAATTGTAAGATTTAAGTATCGACTTAATTCTATCATTGCTTAAAGGTTAATTAAATAGTCAATGTTTTGAATACGATTCAAAAGGATAAATAAACTATTTAATAAACTTTAGATTGTCTTTATGAAAGGAAATCAAAGACATAGCTCTTGTGATCTTTCTTAAGTCTTATGAAGACTACACTAAGAAACATTTACAAGTGCTTGAAGTATTAAAATGAAAGTTAGGGCATGTGCTTAAATAGAGAACTTATTGAAGTTTCTATTATAGGCAAGTAAGTTGAGATAAATCAATCTAAGTTCAAGTCAACTCTTAGATATATGTTATCTTGCGAGTGTGATTAAATTAGAAAGGTTAAATACAAATATGGAAGGTGAAGCAAACGTTGTAACACTTACCATATTCTGGATCTAGTAAACTGATAAGGGAACTAAATAAATGTTATTATGTTCCGGTTCTTATAAAGAACATGCTTTCAGTTATTTGTTAGGATTTAGTAGACATATTCAATCGTAAAGAATAAATGTTATTCCGATAAAGTTGGAAGGTCACTGAATCTAACATACTAGATTGATGTCACTATATAGATGATATAAGTGATGGGATCTCAAATAAATATTTGTATGGTTATTATCCTTGATTTGTGGTTACTCTAGACATAGTCTCTCTGGAAGGGAAGCGTGTAATTAAACGTCATTCTGAAGATGTTGAACCATATGATTATGAATCACGTGGGTAATACGTATATTATCTAAAGATGACTAAAATACCCTTTTATGAAAAAGGTCGTAAACTCTAGAAAAATTGTCTAAAGCCTAAACATACCGATGTTTGTTGGCTTATGACAATTAATGCCACAAATAATTGTTTGTTAATCTCTATGATTATTTTTAGAAATAGTCAAGTGTACTTAGTGAAGTGCATAATTCGGAAGCCCGAAAAGTTCGAGCTAGTACGAATATGAGATTGATGAGCTACTTAGGAATTAATCTTCAATTGGATTGAAGTAATTAATACCTGAAGGGTGTTTCAGAAGTCGTCTGAAAGGAATAAGATTCTCCCTTGAAGGATACCATCTTTGGGATACGCAATTAGATTGTGTTCCCAAAATGGAAATAACACTTTATATGATAAATGTGTGACGCAAGCCATGCGATGTATCCCTTACCCGTTTCGGGATAGTGCCCTTATACTTAACCTAGTTCCAAAGAATAAAGGTTGAATAAATTCCATATTAGATATGGAAGAGGATAATGTCGAATCTATCTTAACCGATGATTTGAAGTTTTCATAGGCAAATTCAGAAAGGGCTTGGAGCCTAGTATGACATATGCAACTTTGTGGAATATCTTAGCAAGTACGCTAGATATTATTTACTCGTCCGCGGAGCAAAAAATGTGTTTGTCTCCAAACATGCTGTCTTCTAAAGGAAGTGTTTCTTCCAAAACAAACAGTGGGAGTGAATCAGATCTCAAAAGAGTTTGAGAACCACAAAGATACATTCAACCAATGGAGCATGAGCAGACGCCGCATAGCGATGAGGTGTAGGATACTACTCAGTGCACACAAAAGTTCTGTAAGTCTGTGGATAACCTCAAGCCTGAAAAGGCTGTTGGTATGTTCATCTTGAAGAATGAATATCTCACGACTTATGAAAGAATGTTTAAAAGGCAGGTTTGAGAGATATGGCCAGGAGCCATAAAATCTGAATTAGATTCCATTAGTGACAACCAGGTTGTGAACCTAGTCTGTCTTACCTAAGGGGAATGTCCCTGAAAGGCTGACATGGATTGTAATATGATTACCATCAGGCTATAGTGACGACTGATATACTACTTGTATATGATTAAATATACGTTATATTATTATGTTTTATCCACGAATTCTATATAAAATATATGAAATTATGATATAAATAGTATGAAATGCTAATATGTATAATTTAGAGTAGTTAGTAGTAAAACTTAGTAATAATAGTAAAAAGTTATCATTTTGTACCGATTCTAGTAAATCGGAATGTCGTGTCAGATTTACGTGGGTATTTGTGGTATTTTATTGCAGATGTATAAGCCAAGACCCCGAGAATCGACATTTTGAAGTATAATCATATCTCTGAAAGGATTTAGAGAGTGTCACGAGATTAAGTGGTCAATCGAATTGCTTAAGTGGTCAAGTGGCTAATCGATTTGATTTAGTGGTAATCGAGAAATATCTTCGACAAACAAATGGCTCAGCAAAACGACATTTTCTGAAGAAGAGTCCTTCATAAAAGTTGTAGATTTTTCCGAGAGCTTTCCGATGCCTCTTGAATCATGTTGTTTGGAGATCCAGAACTCGAGATATGAATTTTAGAAGTTTTATTCCAAAATATATAATTATATCCGAAAATTGGATAATTAAGGGGGATGAATGTGATGATTACACCGGCCCAGTCCGCCAGACCCGGCCCGGTCCGGCTCCAAGAATTTCATCTATAAAAGGAGCCTCAGTGCAGAGCAGATCGAATGTACCAATATATATACATATAGCATATATATATATATATATATATATATATATATATATATATATATATATATATATATATATATATATATATATATATATATATACATATATATATATATATCCTCCTTCTTATTTTCTTTTTAGTTAGTAGTTGTAAATAGGCCTTATGCCAAAAATAATAATACCGTAGTATTGTTGTAATGCTCGGGAAATTATCGGAAGTTCGGTGTTGTTGAAGTCGTTGTAATATCCGGAAGAATACGACCTCTGATTCAGCATTTGTAATCGGGTAAAATTTCTAAAGTATTTATGTTTGTTATGTTTATTTTTATCTTTTTAGTCGTTATAATGTTTTTAGGCTAAATCTAATAACTAGCCAAAGTTATGTAATCGTTTTATTTCGATCTTTTTGGTAAAGGAATGCTGTCTAAGTAAAATTTTACTAAAATTGAGTTAATTGAATCTTTTTCTATTTTGCAACGTATTGATAATATTCGGATTGACGTAATTAACCAAGATGAATCGCAACATATAACCTAACGATGAACTGACCAGAGAAGTTAGGATATGAGATAAAAGATAGAAAAACCGGAGGGTAAAATTGGCCGTGCGAAAGCGTGACAACGGAATCCTATTTCCTACCCGGGGGCAGATTTGTCTTGGGAAAGATGAATCTTATTAAATTTGTGCTCAAGATCATAATAATGTTAAAATCAACGGTTTAATTGAAACTAACACCGGAAAGTTAAATCGATCCGCCTGACAACCGGAGCCTTTTGAATAACATCGGCCGTCCGACAAACGGAATAATCTCTTTTATCCGGGGTAGATTTGTACTCGGTACCTGTTCGGACTAACTGAGATTAGCATGGGGCAGTTGTGGAGATTAAACTGATGACAATTTGACATATGACAATTTCATACGCTCGTGTGAGGAGGAATTGTTAACCTCAGGAGTGCACCGTTTCATTTACTCAATTGGACCTAATATAAAAGGAAAGATCGAGCACATTCCGTTTACTGAAAAAGATCGTATAAATCAATTATATAAATTTTGGCTAGTTCTATAAAATTATCTCTAGTCTATTATTATAAACTATATATTGGTATCTATATATATATATATATATATATATATATATATATATATATATATATATATATATATTTTACAATCCATGTACATCTATATATATTTAAATATCTATATATATTATATTAGAATAACTTTTAAATTACGCATTTACTTTATGTTAAGTAGAATAGTAGTAATCTGTGTTATAAAATTGCGGTTTAGATCGAGTTAATAACAGCTCTTTGGTGTTTAACCACACTTAAAAGAATTACCACATTTCCCTTAGGATTCGACACTCTGACTCACCACACTAGCACTATGATTTGACCCGGTACACTGCCGGTAAGGATTGTATAGCACTAGAAAACGTCCGTCAGCTTTCTGGCGCCGTTGCCGGGGACCACGTCGCTAATTCTTTCTTTGCGTCTATGGTTACTACTTGTATTAGCTCAAAATTCTCGAGGATAAATCAACACTTTTTCTTATCTCATTTCTATTTTATTTTTCGTTGAGATCTACTTTCTTTTAGTACCAATTTTCTTCTTCTATAAAACTCGAGCATTTTTCTATTTTCGTTAGTTGATGACCAGATCCGGTAAAGCCTCACTTACTCCTTATAAGCCTGACATAAACGCTTACGAAAGGCAGTTACGAATAGAGAGTAAACGTGGTCAAACCAGCTTAGGACTCCTTGGAAAATCTCCAACGGAATCATCTTCTAATAAAAATACAGAAATGGCTGAAATCAGTGATGAAACAAATGAACAGAGGCTAGATCATGCTCCAGGGCATGGACAAAACCCTGTTAACCCTAATAATAATCAAAATCATAATAATAGAAATAATCAAGATCGGAACCAGAATAATCGTAATAACCCACCAAACCCGAGACCTATCTGTGATCAAACCATAAGAAGAAACCAGACTAATAATCCCATACTTTTACCCAATGAAGGAGCAAATAATTTCGAAATTAAATCTCATCTTTTTGGTTTAATTGACGCAAGAGCCCAATTCCTAGGAGAGGATGATGAAGATCCACATCATCATCTTTATCTTTTTGAAGAACTATGCAATACAGCCAAAAGTCAAGGTCCTCATAAGGAACTAACGAGGATGACTATGTTTCCTTTTTCTTTAAAAGGATGAGCCCGAGATTGGTTTATATCTCTTCCACATCATTCACTTACAAGTTGGGAGGATATTCAAACTGAATTTCTGAAACAATATTTCACTCCAGGACGAAATTTGGAATTAAAAGTCGAGGTTGCTAACTTTAGATAGGGATCTGAAGAAACGCTTGGGAATGCCTGGGAAAGATTTAAAAAATTGTTAAGAGCCTGTCCCGACCATGGTTATTCCTTAGATATGCAAATTCAACTTTTCTGTCGCAAATTAAGAAAAGATTCACGTGCAGATGTAGATCATGCATGTGGTGGTTCTTTAATGATGAGTGAAGCTCAAATAGTTTACGATGCTATAGAAAAGATTTCCAAAAATAACAGAATGTGGGAAACCGGTTCTAGCACCAGAAAAGTAGCTTTTGCAGGAGAATGTACATCTAATACGGAAGTTCTAGCACATTTAGAAATTTTGAGTAGGAAATTTGATGGCCTACAATCGAACAAAAATCAAAGTTCAGAAAATAGTACACCAACTGAATACTCAAATCAGGATAATATGCCATTAGGGATCGAAGAACCAACAGGATATTCAAGAGAGGAGGTGAGTTTTCTTCAGCAGCATAGGAATTTGAACAATGCATATTCAAACTCGTTTAATGCTATTAGAAGAGATCACCCTACTTTTCGATGGTCTGAAAACCCTAGTAAGCAAGGACAACCGCCATATCCAGTTCAGTATAGGAATATGAATAATAATCAAGTTTATCAAGAAAATACATCTAATCAGAATTTACAATCATTACCTAGATCCTATCCTCAACATACCACTCAAAGTATACCAGTAACTCAAAGTTCAACTCAACCTGCAGAAGGAGTTGAAAAATAGGAATATGGAAACAATGATGACTTCTATAGGTACAGTCTCTAAGGATTTGAATTCAATGAAAACATCTATGAGTGGACATGATACCAGAATGAGAACGATAGAAGCCTCATTAAGGAATATGGAAGATCATTTGAGTAGGGAAGGTGAACGTAATAACAGTAGACCTCCTGGAGGATTACCTAGCAATACTGAAAGAAACCCAAGAGAGGTAAATGTTGTAGTTACGAGAAGTAGAAAACTCTGTGGTAGTAATGGAGTAGAAAACTTCGGAAATAATGAAGTAAAAAATGATTTAGATGGAAAAAATGATGAAACTAAAGATGAACTTGAATTCACTGATGAGGAAGAAGAAATTATAGAGAATTTCTTGAAAAGGAATAGAAGTTTGGAACCTGAGAATGAAGGTGAAAAATGGGTAAAAATCCCTAGGATTTTGAAAGATCCCATGGATAAAGAATTAAGGACTTTATTCAAGAATTAAAGATCCCAAGGATTTTGAGAGATCCCATGGATAAAGATTTAAGGAATTTATTCAAAGAACATGTTAGAATAGAGGATAATGAAAAAAAGGATGAAAAACAAGAAGAACTGAAGGAATCTGAAGTAGAGATTGATTCAGGGAATGTTTTAAAAGAAAAAACACAAGATCAGGATACTTGGCGATCAAGTAATACTCAAAGGTTTAAGGAGAAAGGAAAAGAGAAAATGAATTTGGGATCAAAGGTTGTAGATTTAGAATCTTTACCTTACCCACCTAAAGATCAAATTAAAAAGATTAAAAATGATCAGAAGTATGCTCGTTTCCTTGATACTTTTCGTCATATTCATGTTAATATCCCTGTTATCGAAGCTCTAATTAGTATGCCTGCTTATGGAAAATTTCTGAAAGATATTCTGTCAAACAAGAAAAAACTAGAGGAATATGAGAATATATGCCTAAATGAAGAATGTTCTGCAGTTTTGCAACATAAGTTACCACCTAAACTGAAAGATCCTGGAAGTTTTACCATTCCATGTGAAATTGGAGGATTTCTGTTTAAGAAGGTCTTATGTGACCTTGGAGCTAGTATAAACCTCATGTCTTATGAGGATTATAAGAAGCTAGGCATAGGAAATCTTACGAAGACTGAAATGACTCTGCAGATGGTAGATAGATCGATTAAATACCCTAAAGGAATTATTGAGGACGTATTGGTTAAAGTAGACAAGTTCTATTTTCCAGTAGATTTTGTAGTTATGGAAATGGAAGAAGGATATTCAGCGCCACTTATCTTAGGTCGACCATTTCTAGCTACAGGAAGAACTTTAATAGATGTCCAGAAAGGAGAGTTAATTCTGAGAGTCAATGAAGATGAAGTTGCTTTCAATATTTTCAAAGCTATGAACCATCCATACAGATCACCAGAATCATGTTATTTTATAGAAGATATTCATTCTGTCTATGATATTCAGTTACCAAATTTTGAAGACAGATTAGAAGAATGCTTAACTCTGTCTATCTATAAGGAAGATGAGAAAGACACCGAAATGAAAGAGATAATCCTTTCTCTAGATAAAGGAAGTTTTAATTTTAAACCATCATGGCATAAGTATTTGGAATTAGAACTAGAAGGACCAGTTCTTAAACCATCACTGGAAGATCCACCTAAGAATCTGGAATTGAAACCGTTACCTTTAAATCTAAAGTATGCTTTTCTTGAAACTAATAATCTATTACCGGTTATTATTTCATCATCTTTAACTGAGCAACAAGAAGATCAATTACTTAGAATGTTGAAAAAGCATAAGAAAGCTTTTGGATGGACAATTGCCGATATTCGAGGTATTAGCCCTGAGATTTGCGTTCATAAGATAATTCTGAAGGAAGATGCTAAACCTTGTATTCAACCGCAACGCCGCCTCAACCCAAATTTGCAGTTAATTGTTAAAAAAGAGGTCATTAAGCTATTAGAAATGGGGATAATTTTTCCCATATCAGATAGTGAATGGGTAAGTCCAACTCAAGTGGTACCAAAGAAAGGAGGTTTCACAGTGAAAGAGAATGAAAAGAATGAATGGATTCCGACAAGAGAGATTACAGGTTATCGAATGTGCATTGATTTTAGAAAACTAAATGATCATACTAAGAAAGATCATCATCCACTTCCATTCATAGTTCAAATGTTGGAACGTTTAAGTGGACATAAGTATTACTGTTTCTTAGATGGTTATTCAGGATATTTACAGATATTCATTGCAGCAGGAGATAGAGAAAAAACTACTTTCACTTGTCCTTATGGAACATTTGCTTATAAAAGAATGCCGTTTGGTTTGTGTAAAGCACCAGCTACGTTTCAAAGGTGTATGATGGCTATATTTGCTGATATGGTTGAGAAATTCTTAGAAATTTTTATGGATGACTTTAGTGTTTACGGAGATTCATTTGATGTTTGTTTGTTACACTTAGAACGAGTGTTACAACGCTGTGAAGATACCAATCTAGTACTAAACTGGGAAAAATGTCATCTAATGGTATCAGAAGGAATTGTTTTAGGTCATAGAATCTCTGAAGAAGGTATTGAAGTTGATAAAGCTAAAGTCGAAGTAATTAAAAAATTACCTCCACAAGTTAATTTAAGAACTCTAAGAGGATTTCTGGGACATGCAGGATTTTATAGAAGATTCATTGCCGATTTCTCGAAAATAGCGAAGCCTCTAAGTCATTTGCTTGAAAAAGAAGTACCTTTTAACTTTGACAGTAAATGTATGGAAGCTTTTCAGACCCTAAAAGCAAGGTTAACTACTGCACCAGTTTTAGTAGCACCAAACTGGAGTTTGCCGTTTGAAATTATGTGTGATGCAAGTGATTTAGATGTAGGAGCCGTTTTAGGTCAAAGATATAATAAAGTACTCAAAGCAATTTACTATGCATCTCACACATTAAACACTGCTCAACTAAATTATGCAACTACAGAAAAAGAACTGTTGGCTGTGATTTTTGCCTTAGATAAGTTTCGATCGTATATTGTTGGTTCTAAGGTAATAATTTATACAGACCATTCAGCACTGAAGTATTTACTAAATAAGAAAGATGCTAAACCTTGTCTTCTTAGATGGATTCTCTTACTTCAAGAATTCGATATTGAAATTAAAGATAAAAAAGGAAGTGAGAATGTAGTAGCAGATCATCTAAGTAGAATGGAAAATGATGAAGAAATAGGAAATGAAATTAAAGATTCATTTCCTGATGAACAACTATTTAGAATATATACTCCTTCAACCATGCAGTTATTAAAGAATAGAATTCCTTCTAAGGAAATGTCACCTTGGTTTGGAGATATCATTAATTACTTAACCTGTGATTATATTCCGTCTCATTGGACTTGGCAACAGAAAAAAAAGTTCTTTTATGACTTAAAATTTTATTACTGGGAGGAACCAGACCTTTTCCGTAAATGTTCGGATGGGATAATCACAAAATGTGTGCCTGATAATGAAATTTTAAGTGTTTTATCATTTTGTCATGATCGTGAGGCAGGAGGTCATCATGGAGGTTGGAAAACTGCTTTTAAAGTTTTACAATGTGGTTTTTATTGGCCTACACTATATAGAGATGCTTATAAGTATGTTAAATCTTGTGAGTCTTGTCAAAAATGGGGAAATATATCTAAAAAACATGAAATGCCTATGCAACCTATTTTAGAATGTGAGTTATTTGATGTTTGGGGTATAGATTTCATGGGACCTTTCCCTATATCTTTTGGAAAAAGATTTATTCTTGTAATGGTAGATTATGTCTCGAAATGGGTAGAAGCTGAAGCTCTTCCCACTAATGATACCAAAGTTGTCATACGATTCCTTAAAAAGAATATATTTACCAGATATGGCATTCCGAGGGCAATCATTAGTGATAGAGGTTCACACTTTTGTAATAGACCATTTACTAAGATAGTTGAAAAATATGGTGTAACGCATAAGTTAGGAACGCCCTATCATCCGCAAACCAGTGGACAGGTAGAGGTGTCAAATAGAGAAATCAAAAGAATCGTGGAGAAAACAGTGGATTCAAATCGTAAAAACTGGGCAGTTAAATTAGATGATGCATTATGGGCGTACAGAACAGCTTTTAAAACACCAAATGGTTGTTCTCCCTATAAGCTGGTCTTTGGTAAGTCTTGTCATCTCACAGTTGAGTTAGAACACCGAGCCTTCTGGGCTATTAGATTTCTGAATTTCGATCCTAAGGCTGTCGGTGATCATAGATTGCTTCAATTAACAGAACTAGAAGAATTTCGTCTCGATTCTTATGAAAATGCTCGAATCTACAAGGAACGCACGAAATCTTTCCATGATAAGAGAATCTTTAAACGTGAGTTCCATGTAGGTGATCGAGTACTCTTGTACAATTCACGTTTAAAGTTGTTTCCAGGTAAGCTTAAATCAAGATGGACATGTCCATTTAAAATAACACGGGTTTACAAATCAGGAGCTGTTGAACTAACTGATGGAAATACGACTTTTATAGCCAATGGCCACAGAGTAAAGTTATTTGTGGAGGGAGAAGGAATCACACTGAAAGAAGAAGTAATGCTACTGATTGATCCCCCGACAAATTGAAAAAGCAGCAGAGAAACTGGAATCAGCCGAATACCAGGTGCTATCTATCTTTACTCTACTTTTCTGTGTTTTTATTTATGTTTAAACTCTTTTCGTCTTTTACCGGATAGACGTAAAAGAACTGGATGTCTTTTTTAGATAGATTAGGAGTTTTTGTTTTACTTTTGAAATTAGGCCTTGATAAAGATGTCGCGTTTGCTATAGAAGCTTTAGTTTTTGAACAAAACAAGAAATTGTTGAGAGAGATTAGATTGAAAGAAGTTTGTAATGGAACATCAAGGAGTGCAATAAAAAGAAGGGCAAAGTTTCTGATGAGATGCAGAATCTGTGGAAAAAGTGAACATGTTGGACGCTGTGGGAAAAACACAACCAAATCCTAGGATGAGTGTTTGAATATTGTTAGGAAGGGAACGATTAGGTGGTTATCCGAAAATCCCGACGGAATTCCAAGAGATAATTCAAATGCTTCGTTTTTAGGAGTTAGGTTGATTGAACGTTATATCAGAACTCTGGAAGATTTAGAAATCGAAGAATCAGGAACCCCTTAAGTTTCGAGTCTTTTCTTATGTTTTATTTTTATAAAATTTTCTCATAACTTCTGAAAATTTTAAAAAAATTGGATCTTTATAAAATTAAGGAGTTTTATAAAAAATTTATAAAAGTTTTTTTTAGTTTTAATTTAGATATTTTATAAGAATTAATAAAAATTTATTAAATTTTTATAAGCTTTTTATTAAGTTTTATAAAGATTTTATTAAATTTTTAAAAATTGTTATAAAATTATTTTTAAGATTTTAATCAAGTTTAATTAAGTTTTATTAGAGTTTTTAATCAAAAATCATAAAAAGTAAAAAATCGGAAAAAGTAAAAAAAAATTGTGCACGGACCGATCCGGCCATTAACCCGGACCGATCCGGGGTCTATATGCATTAAAAAAAACGGGGACCCCTTTTCTTCTTCTTCTTCTTCTTCCCTAATTTCTTGCCGCCGCATCCACACCCCAAAACCCCACTACTTAATTTTTTTCAATTCTTCCATAAAATTTCATCTCACACTACACCACCACTTGATTTCTTCCTCCTTTCATCTCCTCTCTTCCACAAAAGTTAAAAAAAAATCAAAAAGGATCGAAAACAAGCTCCATTTTTATTCCGGCGACTTTACAACTTTTCCGGCCTACGTTTCAACGTTTTCTTCATTATAAGGTATTATTCAGTTTATTTAGTTATCAATTTCGTATTTTTCATAATTTTTTAGATTAATTTCAACTGTTTTGATTTTTGAGTGTGTTGTGACATTTTTTGTTGTTTATTTTTTGTTGTTGTGTTGTTGATTGGCTTTACCAATATCGTAGAATGGCTGAGTCGAGTAGAAAAGCCTCTGAGAAGCGGAAATCGAATATTCCTATAGCAACTCCGGTAGTAGGCACGATAATTTTATCACCTGAAGAAGAAGCCGTAAGCTTCAATAAAACAGCATCACAAGAAGCTAAGAATGCGTATCAAAGGATTTATAGTAAATGTGATGTTTTGATTGAAAGAGGATTAGATTTTGATGACTTAGGTGATGAAGTTAAGGATATTTTTACGAGACGTCAGTGGTTAGAATTAGCAGCTAAAAGAGAAGGGGAAATAAATACGACTTTAGTAGCTGAGTTTTATTCAGTTATGTCTACATTGTCACAGGATGAGCTTACTATGTCGCAAACTGTACCCCTAAGAGCTAGAAATGTTCCCTTTAACCCTGCCATTATAAATGCGATTTTGGGAGTTGAAGTTTTTCCGGATATTGAAGATTACAGGGTAGTTTGGAGTTTAGATGATCCTGCAACATTTGAGCAGACTGCCTTAAGAGCTCAGCACGCTTTTGATTCAACCGCTGTGTGGGTTGAAAATAGGTTTAACTACGGGAAGTGTTTTAGAGGTTTAAGGGCGATTAAAAGGTTTATTAGCCATAATCTCTATCCTTCGAGTAAACATACGGCTTATGGAAAAGAAGATGTTTGTATAGCATGGGCGATGGTAAATGATGTAAAGGTAGATGTTGGAAAGGTAATGTTTAAAAGAGTTTTCGAGAGCATTGTCATCGCCAGACCAGGGAGTCATTGACGTGGACTTTTCTAGTGCTAATACAAGTCCTTAACCGACAGTGTATCGGGTCAAACTGAGTATGGTGAGTCAGAGTGTCGAATCCTCAGGGAACTTGGTAATTCTTCTAAGTGTGGTTAAACACCAAAGAGCTGTTATTAACTCGATCTAAACCGCAATTTTATAACACATATCACTACTATTCTACTCAACATAAAATAAATGCGTAATTTAAAAGTTATTCTAATATAATATATATAGATATATAAATATATATAGATGTACATAGATTGTAAAATATATATATAGATATAAATATATAGATACCAATATATTTTATAGAACTAGCCAAAGTTTATATAATTGATTTATACGATCTTTTCAGTAGACGGAATGTGCTCGATCTTTCCTTTTATTTTAGGTCCAATTGAGTAAATGAAACGGTGCACTCCTGAGGTTAACAATTCCTCCTCACACGAGCGTATGAAATTGTCATATGTCATTGTCATCAGTTCAATCTCCACAACTGCCCCATGCTAATCTCAGTTAGTCTGAACAGGTACCGAGTACAAATCTACCCCGGATAAAAGAGGTTATTCCATTAGTCAGATGGCCGATGTTATTCAAAAGGCTCCGGTTGTCAGGCGGATCGATTTAACTTTCCGGTGTTAGTTTCAATTAAACTGTTGATTTTAACATTATTACGATCTCGAGCACAATTTTAATAAGATCCATCTTTCCCAAGACAAATCTACCCCCGGGTAGGAAATAGGATTCCGTAGTCACGCTTTCGCACGGCCAATTTTACCCTCCGGTTTTTCTATCTTTTATCTCATATCCTAACTTCTCTGATCAGTTCATCGTTAGGTTATATGGTGCGATTCATCTTGGTTAATTACGTCAATCCGAATATTATCAATACGTTACAGAATAGAAAAAGATTCAATTAACTCAATTTTAGTCAATTTTACTTAGACAGCATTCCTTTACCGAAAAGATCGAAATAAAACGATTACATAACTTTGGCTAGTTATTAGATTTAGCCTAAAAACATTATAACAACGAAAAACATAACAAACATAAATACTTAAGAAGTTTTACCCGATTACAACTGTTGAATCTGAAACTGTATTCTTCCGGATATTACAACGACTTCAACAACACTGATCTTCTGATAACTTCTCGAGCATTATAACGATACTACTTTATTTATGGCATAAGGCCTATATACATACATACTACTACTACAAAGAGGTTAAGAAAATATATATTGGTCTCTCCTTTATGCCTGCAAAGCTGCTCTATTTATAGGCAAAATTTTCCAAGCCGGATCGATCCGAGAAAGGGCCGGATCGATCCGGGAATAAAAAATCTTATCCCAGGATTATTCTCTGCAGGACCACATGCTGGATAATCATTATGTTTCCTCGGATCGATCCGAGGTAAATCCGGATTGATCCGGGTAGTTAATTTTCACATCTTGATCTGAAACTTGATAAAATCATAACTTGAGCTCTGGATCTCCAAATGACACAATTCAAGAAGCGTTGGAAAGCTCTTGAAAAGATCTATAACTTCCATGAAGGACTCTTCTTCAGAAAATACCTTTTTGATGGGCCATTTGTTCGTCGAAAATATAATTCGATAATGGTGTCACGAACCATTGATCCACTTGAACTTTAAATCTCGTGGCACTTCCTTACTTCCTTCAAAAGATACGATTTTACTTCAAAAAGTGTCGTCACTCGGGGTCTTGGTTTACCTAAGATCTGCAAATAAAATACCAAAAATACCCCCGTAAATCTGACACGACACTCCGGTTATTATCCCGGTACAAAATTTATAACTTTTTATTACTTTTACTAGATTTTTATAGTATTTAGATTTATTCATAACTATTAATATTTTATAAGATTATCGTTATAATTTCTTATATTTTATATAAAAAGAGTCGATAACGTATATAAAACATCGTAATTTTTATCATATAAATGTTATACATCAACTACTCCCCACTTAGCTCTTTGATCGTCCTCGAGCAAAATAAGCGGTAATATATAAAAATTACAATAAAAATGATATACTTGGTAGATTAAATTTCAAATTAGTAAAATATCATTTCAATATTATAAATATATTAGTTATATCTTTCTTAGAAATTAACAAGATAAAAAGTGTAGATAACTTAGATAAATTATTTATCAACTATTATTCAAATAAAATTTCACATAATTTACTCAATAAATATAATTAAAATTCTAGAATCATTCTCCTATCTCAACTTATATGAAATAATTGGAATCAAAGACTAAGTCAAATAGTTGACAAAATGGCTTATACGTTTTAGGTTCAGGGTGTTGGTTAATCGGAAGGATAGAAAAGAAAATCAAAAGAGAAAGAAGCAAGTCGTACGTACTTACACCTTCATAATATTGATCAAAAATACCTCGATTAATAACATTCTGATATTATTTCACCTCTCTTTTTTTTATAAGATTTAAGAACTAAAAGCGTGCGTGTGTGTAGAAAATCAAACTTACAAGCATTGCTTCGTCAAGATTGATCGGAGTAATACTCTTTCGATCGAAAATTACAAGTCCGGTTTCCTTAAACTTGTAATCATTCTTGAGATCTTATGATTCGACTTTTTATCGGGAGCTTTTAAACCTCATAGTGATATAGGACATTTCGAGATAACACCCTACTGCACTCAAATCATTGGAAGCTACTACCGATATTTGTAATTTTTTAGTTGTCGATCAAAGATAAGGAAGATACCTGGTATTTGATTAATTCTGTGTAAATATGGTGCTTCGTTCTTAATTCTTTTATAGAATATTAACATATCCGAACTTATTACCAAAATCGACTATCTTGCAAGCGTCATGAGGTAAGATCGAATATACTAATACTTATCTAATTTTTTCCAATCTCAGCATACACCATTCTTAGCTTTTGTGTCATCATCTCCTTTCATAAGTACGTACAAACTCGTGGGATTTTTAGGAAATGTAGACCAAAATAAGCTAAGGGTCGGTTATAATCAAAAAATGGCTATTTCGAGTGAGGTCTTGATCACTCTAATCAAGGCTGAGGTAGGGACAAAAATTAGAAATTTATTTAGGTAGGCTATTTGGCTATAGTTTATATTTTTGTGGTGCCAAAAATCTCATCATTCCTAATCCGATTCCATATTCATATTTCGTTTTGAAAAGAAAATTATTCTAACATTTTATTATAGATATAAGTATATTCGCTGAATTTCATATGAAAATTACTTGATAATATTTATGTATAGTTACATATACTTAAAATCTTATAAAAATCTAAAATTGATATATATAATATAATTAAAATATATATAATTTACTTTACTTAATTAAAATCTATTCTTACCAACTTATATTATTTTTATTCATATTAATTATATATTATCTAGTTATTTTGATTCAAGAAAAATTAGCTAAGTATTAAGCACTTAAGTATAAATTTATATAAGAAAATTTTAATTTTTTATTTACTAACTTACCTCTACTCCCCACTTACGAAATGACATCGTCCCGATGTTCAGTGAGTAATAAAAAGTAGTTCGACAAATAAAATTAAAATTTTATACGATTTTGATTTTTATTATTTTTATCAACATATATTATTTTGATTAAAGAAAATGACATATATATTAAACATTAAGGAAACTATTACAACTATAAAAAAACTAACAAAAAACGATTAAACGACTAACTTAAACGACTACCAACTTAACAACATAAACTTCTAACTGATTTATCAAACCGTAGATGAACATCCGGGAGTATCCACCGGAAGTAATCCTAACTGAGAATCACGAGATGGAAAAATCTCGTCAGTAGTAAACTCAGGCACGTGATTCAGTTGGACACAAAGATGAGAGATAACCCAGGCAAACGGTAGCGGTCTTCCCCTATTACGTCTCTCTACTGCAAAATTAATTGCAGTTTTAAACATCAAAACTCCCCAATCAATGTATGCTCCCACGGTTAGTGCATACAACAGCAGCATCTCATCATCCGTAACCCCATAAAAATCTCTAGTTGGATAGATCCGAGAATTAATGAAGCGTTTCCACGCCCTTAAATGAGGGGGTAAGGCCAGAGTTGAAGAATCATAGTTATGATCAAACAACGGAAATACGAACTGAAAGGCTTCTGCAGTACGATTTACAACATTATACGCATCTCCAAGTTCCCAAAGAAACTCGAAGTGTGGGTTTTGATCAAAAGTACATGGTGGGATTTGATAGATTTGATTTATGATGACTGGTGAAAATGAAATAACGATTCCCCTAACTGTAATAAGTTGAGACGAGGCTACTGTCGTTATCTCAGTGAGAGACGCAAAGAAATCTCTAACAATTGAAATGTTTATTCGACCTCTGGGAGTCCTTATCAACTTTTTCCACCCGCAACCTCGGATTAGATTACGTCCCCACTGATCAATTTTTTCAGTGTTTAAGCCTTTCTCCATCAGAATAGGAGAACGGACGAAATTTAGATGTCTCGGGACGTTATTATGAAAACAAGAGGCATGCCCTTCGGGAACCACACCATCAGGCGTATGTGGTTCGTAACTATTAACCGAGGGAGAGGAGCGGTTAGACATTTATCTGACAAAGAGATTTAAACTAAGCTAGATAGAAGGAAAGAAAGAATGAGCAAGGTTCAAGGCTGCTGCTCTTTCCTTTTATAGAAATAAATCTATCAAGCAAAAGTAGAAAAAATCTCTTTTCTGCGCGTTTTTGTACTTGCCGGATCGATCCGAGAAAGGGCCGGATCGATCCGGCCTCTGAACTAGTAATGCTGTCAGGTCGGTACACTCAGGTCGGATCGATCCGGGAAAAGGCCGGATCGATCCGGAACATTACTGTTCACGGACAGAGTTGATTTTGCTTGAAAAATGCCTAGTTTTTTCTAGGGGACAAGTTTTCTTCCTATTTTTTGTTCATTTTCATTTTATTATAACGATAAATTTTACTACACGATGCGTAATACCATAATATCAAACGAAGTAATAAAATCACGAAGATCGTATTAAAATAAAATCCTACCAAAATCAAAATAACCTAAAATTTTACGAAAACGAAATTGTACGAAAAATAAAATGTTTCAATGTCAAAAATCATAGAATGTTTAAAATCACTCCTCTTCATCACTCATCTCGACGTGGCTTGAACTTGGCATAGCTTGAGAACGGGTCGATTCTTGGGATGGATCTTGAAAATAAGTTGACATCCGCACCGAACTATCTAGTCCCATCGAGCTCATCTCTCTCGTGATATCAGAAAAAGTGCTTCCCCATCTCGTCGTGGTATGGCCAAATGATCCAGATCCAGTCCATTCAGATGTCGCAGCTGCCGTAGTACCTGTCGAAAAATCCCCTACACCACTAGTTTGAAATCCAAAAGAATGTGGCATTTGTTGGAAGTCTGAGCGAGGTGGCATCGGTGGAATGAAATCGGGCAAGGTATAAGGCTGGGTTTGGCATTGCGGAATATCCATCTCGGCATAGGTAGGGTTTTGCAGTATATTCATTTGATATAAACCTCGCATGCCTTGACGTAAATCTTCAGACCATAATTTATTCCTTTCCGCAAAAACAGCCATATTGGCATTAGCACGATGAACATCATAGGCCATGGATTGAAACATGTCGTAAGTGATGGTATTTGGAAGTTGAGTTTGAGTTTGACTGGATGAAGGAGGGACAGCAGTGGATGGAGTAGGCTGAGGTCGTTGACGGTTAGGGTCCATAAAATCTATTCTTCCTGCCGGCCTAAGTGGTAAACTAGGACCTATAAGTGTGTCATCCACCATCATCAAATTATCATTTGGGAGCTCAGGGACTCCTATCTGGCGACACAAGGAAGAAATAAAACACGGAAAAGGCATGTGACTGCCTGGTCTAGCAGTCGAGACAAATTCCTTGGCCCTTCTACACATTACTCTGCCTACATCCACGGGTATATCATTGACCATAGCCCAAGCAATACACAAATCCTCTTTACCAAAAGATGTAAAATGTCGAGTAGGGTAAAGAGTGTGACTAATAAAACGTTTAATGGCTCTCATATCCCGTATACATTTTCCATAAGAAAACCTGTTTTCATGCCAGACGGCAGTGGATCTAACTCATTCTGGGCTAGTGATACAATATAATCAAAGTCTGCAGGCTCCTCTAAATTCCATACAGTATAATAATCCTCACTTTCTGGTATATCAGGGATACCATAAATAGCATTTATAACCTGAGGATTAAACGGTACTGTCCTAGTTCTTAGGTTGACAGAAGTTAACTCACCACCTTCTGTATCATTATGAGTTGCTACCAGAGAATAAAATTCAGCTACTAAGGTTGTGTTAATTTCACCCGACCTTAAACTAGCTAACTCCAACCACTGTCGTCTTTCAAAAATTTCTTTTACCTCCCTTCCCAAATCTTTGAAATCTAAGCCCCTCTCTATTGCAACTAAACACTTTCCAAATTTATTTTTCAACGCTTTCTTAGCTGCAGCAGACGCGGTTCTATCAAAACTAACATTCAACTCTGCTTCCGTTAAAGGCCTAGTCTCTATAACTGGGATTTGGGTAGGGATATGAGGTTTACGTTTTTTCGTGGCTTTTGATGATTCGGCCATTCTATGATAGTGACAAAATAACAAAACAACAACAAAACAACACAAAACAACACAAATGAGTTACAAAAGTAAAATAAAAAGTTGCTTAAAAAACGAAATTAACAAAATAAGGGACTACAATGTTACCTTCCAAAGCTTAAAATGTTGAAATTTGGCCGGAAAAGATGAAAATTCGCCGGAATGAAAATTGGAGCTACCCTTGAAAAATTCTTCAATTTAAACAAAAAATTGAAGAGAGGAGAGGAAAATGAGAAGAGTTTAAGAATTGGGGTAGTTTATTAGTAATATTGTGTGATGATTTGAAGAAAAAAATTCGAATGGGGGGAGAGGGGAGGGGCGGCTGTTTAAGAAAAATGAAAGAAGAAGAAGAAGGAGGGACCCCGTCCCTTTTTTTAGGTTTTTCAGGTTCCGGATCGATCCGGGATTAGGTCGGATCGATCCGACCAAAAGTTTGTTTTTTTTTAAATTAAAACCTTTTATAAAAAATTTATAAAACCTTTAATAATTTCATAAAGATCCTTTATATAAAATTTTCGAAAGTTATATAAAAATTTTATAAATATTACAAAACTCATAAGGGTCCTAATTCCATTACTTCTAAATCTTCCAGGGTTCTAACATAACGTTCTATCAACCTAACCTTAAGAAATGAGGCGTTCGAATTTTCTCTTTGATCTCCATCGGGATTTTCGGATAACCACCTAATCGTTCCCTTCTTAACAACATTCAAACACTCATCCTGGGATTTGGTTGTGCTTTCCCTACATTTCCCATCATGCTCACTTTTTCCACAGATTCTGCACCTCATCAGAAACTTTGCCCTTCTCTTTATCGAACTTCTCGATTCTCCATTACATACTTCTTTCAATCTGATCTCTCTCAACAATTGCTTGTTTTTCTCAAAAACTAAAGCTTCTATAGCAAACGCTGTTAGGTGTGATGCCCGAAAGACAATTTTGTAATTGTTTTATTTAATAAATGAAATGATATTGTTATTCATATTTATTATTCTCATATTCACCGATGTGACAATAGTAATTACACTACAGAAAACCCTAAAGTATATGGTTTATGTAATCACTTAACTCAGTGTATGGTATATACACGGGAGGATTGAGTTAGTGAAGATGTACTTAAAATACAATTAGCCCGTAGTGAAGTTAATCGAGAGTATCGGGTCTCTCCTTTAACGCAAACCCCATAACACAATTCTTGATTGTCTTATCCGACTTCTTAAAAACCTAACCATTTATATAGATATATATATCTATAGTATGGACCGAGATTAGAGTTCACGATATAATTCCGTAATCGAGAAGTCTTATCGAATCAATGGATGATCATATTTATGGATATATCTTAATCCGAGGTGATCACACCAACCGCTTGAATCAGATTAATTTGACTTGACTAATGATTACAATGAGTCTTCCAATACCCCATCTTGGCATTGTACATTGAGTGAGTAGTCTTTATCACAGATACGGAATCCATTCCTTCCATTTAAAAAGATAACAGTTCCCTTATTTGTTAATCCTAGAAACCGATCGATCGCGCGAGTTCATATTACACTGATTAGCTACCAGTGAGTTATATGAATTAATTGATCACTAGGGGGTTAATGGTAAATAAGGATAAGAGGTTCTAAAAGGGTTAACGGTAACTTCCCGATTTAGAATGAACAGTCTATGGAGGATTAATCCATATGTAATGATTATATCAATGGACGCTTATTATTATTCTCGTGAGGAGATAAATATAATCTTATAATCGGAGGAGTGCAGTCACGGGATTATGGTGGCATATTCCTGTGATTGATTTATCGAATATAATTATTCTATAATTATTTATTTGATTTATCGGAGCCACTGATTATTAGTCCATGGTCCCCGACGTGCCTCCTAATATAGCATAGCTATTCTCGGACGTCGAATCCTAATAATATTAATTTAGTTCATATTGGACTTTATTAAAACGATATGTGAATTAATTGTTTAGTGGACTATTAAATTAGTTGGGCTAAATAATTAAAATAATTGGAAAAGACATTTTCCATAATCTTGGCAATTAGTGTGAATGGAAAAAAAATCACATTGACTAGGTCAATGAGATGGAAATTTCGACCCATGCACAATTTAAGTAACAAGGAATTAGTTTCCTTGTGTATTTAAAAGACATGTGCATAAAATATTTATTGGATAAATATTTATGGTAAATAATAAAGATAAATATTATTCTAGATTTGTTCTAGAATATTATGGAATTATCTTTTATTAAAGGATTTATTTTGTTTGATAAATAAAAATCCTTGGAGGCTAAGTTTTACTCTCCTATATAAAGAGAGTTCTCCCAAGCCTTAAGGCACACATAAAATTCGACTTCTCCCTATAGTAGAGAGAAGAAAAATATTTTCGGCCAAGGGTGAGTAGAGGAGAAATCTTGGAGATTTTTCCGGTAGCATATCGGAAGGGTTCGAGTCGAGAATTTCCTTCCACCGGGAGTTGCTTGGATCACACGTACGGAAGATCGTGGTGCTCTTCACGCTTTCCTTCGTTCATCCTATTGCGGTTCTTCAACTTGGATTTTGAGATCCAAGAGGTATGATCTACAACCCCCTTGTAGAATAGATCTAGTTGTTTTATTACGTATATATTATAGATCTAGATCCATTAAATCGCTTCCGCTGCGAAGAAGCTGCTGTAACAGAAAAACGCAGGATTCACAGAAACCCTACCTGTGACTTCCTCGAATTTCTGGGAGAGTTTTAACCGTTGAATCAAAAATCCAACCGGTCAGATCGATAAATATGGAGTTTTGGACGTACCATAAAAATTTCAGGTCGATCGGGATTAATCTCGATTCCCGATCTGCCTCAGGAAGTCCTTGATGCAGTGCAGTCAAAGTCAGATTCAGCAGCAAGTTTGGAGGTTTACTGGAGAAAATTGGTAAGTCAAAGCACCGATCCAACCGTCTATATTGAAGTTCAAGGAGTGAAGAAAAGATCTGGAAATTTTCGTCCCGATCCGAGTTCGTTTGGTTTCCCGATCATCGAAGAGTTCGTACAGCTGCAGTTTTAGTTAGAAAGTAGTAAACCCTAGTTAGGGTTTTGGTTTTTATTTTCTAATAGATTAGATACGGGGGTGCCAACGATCCATCTCGGTGTTTAAATTTTCCGCATTTATTTTTCATGTGTTTGATCATAAAATAGATATAAAACCGGAATTGCCATGACATGCATCATATCATAAATCCACTCCATGCATACATGTAGAATTTTAATTTTGGTAATTAAAATAGGCATGTATACAAACTCGCGTAATTAGTTGAAATTTAATTAATACGTGGTAATTAATTAATTTAGTAACTAATTAAAGATCCGAGGACGGGTTATGAAATCGTTAAGCCTTTCGGTGTGTGTTCTCGGTGAACCGCCTTAAAGCCCAAACGAGATCACGTTTTCGATTCGTAGAGTCTACGAGATCGAATGATGGTAAAAGAACAGTAAATCTTGGATAAAAACGGTTCGCCTATAGGTTGGGTGGTCAACTGAGCTTCGCTCGAACGACTTAACCCTCCTAGTGTGATGTATGCACGGGAGTCCGGCAAGACTAAGCCAAACCGAGAGCGGAGAGGTGATTCCTTCTAATCTCAATAGGGCTATCTTGACCCGATTTCGTCCGACTGTCACATATGTTCCAACGAATAGGACGGGTAGGCTTGCCTACGTTACCGACACCATTCGGAACCCTTGATTTGATGTACTTTTATGATTAACATCAAAAAGACGTGGTTAGTTAACCCACCACCACTTCCAAATTATTGAGTGGGAGCGGGGGAGGCGACAGCCAACCCCACGGCCTCTACTATAGATACAAGTAAGTGAGAGAAGGGTGACGCCTCGAGGCGCTTTGATTTCGTCCCCCTAAGGATGGTGTTCACCCCTATCAACATTCATGCCTTGGTCTCCAAAAGGATAGGATTTCTGGGTACTCGTCGGGTCACTGACCTATCCTAAGACGGCACACTCGGGGCGTACCTAAGAGATCCGATATAGTAGGTCACACTCATAAAGGATATTTTTGGAAATACCTAGGCTAAAAAGGAAGGTAGTCAATGAATAAAGGGATGTTCGATTCTCGTGGGATGTTCGATTCTCACAAGTTATTCATTGATGAGATTGTCTCGATTTAACCGTCATCTCTTTGACCTACCCTAAGGCGGCACCGAGATGCGAGGTTAAAACCTTGGAATGGTAGAGTAGACTTAATTTTAGTTTACAATTCCTAAAATAAAATATAGTAGTGTTAAACTTGAATTAATACATGTCATT